>BPLR01005051.1:0-23496 GCA_021605095.1 Caerostris extrusa
CTAATGGAGAAATAGAACGCTTCCGAGTAAATAGCATACAGGCTGATTTGCTGCATTTACTTTTATTTTCCAGGTGGTTAGCCATTTTTCTAGTTTGTAAACATAAAAATTGAAGGTCTTTAACAGCAAGCTGTGGTGCTTGTTTTGTGTAGCAATTGCCGTGTCATCGGCATAAATGTGTGTCATTCTTAGTTTGACAATCCGGGATGTCATTAATATAAATATTGAACAACGCGGGCGCTAATAGCGACCCCGGTACACCTTCTACGTCATCTGGTGAGGAAGTAACTCCACCTACTCTAACTAGGAAAACTCGGGATTGTAGGTAAGAGCAAAGAATCTTAATGATTTGGGGAGAAAAATCAAGTCGCATGAGCTTGAATAAGCCATTATGCCAAATTTTATCAAAGGCTTTGGCTTCAGTCCAAAATAATATTCCGTAGATTTTGCGTTCAAAGCCGTCGTGAATCAGCTCTGTCAACCTAAGTAACTGGTGACAGGTTCCTAATTGCCTTCTGAAACCAAATTGTTCAGGGATAATTAAAATTATGAAGTTCACCAACTGATTCAGGCGTTTTGGTAACGCAGATTCGAATATTTTGCTCCAGGCTACTAAGTAGTGAGATAGGACGGTAATTATGGGGGTAAGCCAAATTAGCATTTGGCTTAGAATGGGGCATACTACGGCAGTCTTCCAGCAAGCTGGGAAATGACAGATCCTAAGTAGAAAGTTAAAAAGAATGGTGATATACAGAATAAATTTAATAGGAGTGGATTTTAACATGCGATTATTAATAAGATCCAGACCAGGGGTTTTGTTATTTTGAATTTCTGATAATTTCACAGATTTCTATGGGAGTGATTAAGTCTAAATTATTGACATGTGGTTTTTGTAAGAAATCTGTGACTGTAGAGTTGGCGTGTTCGAAGAAATTTCTATCTTCAACATCGTGATTGAGTTCAAATTGAGATTTGAGACTGTCTGCGAGCAGTTCCGCTTTGTCTTCTGGGGAATAAGCTGCTCGGCCGTTGGCACCCTGCAAGGGCGGAATGTTGTGATATTGTCTGCGTAGGAGGGAACATTTCTTCCAAAGTGATGATGACTCAGGCGTTAGGGCCTCTATGTCGTCTTGCCAGCGTTGCTGTGTAAAGACAGTGATTGCACCCTGACTTCGTCAAGAGTGTGGTAATAGAGTCTGAGATATTCAGGATCTGCAATTTGCGCTGCCATTTTCGGCGGTAACTATTGCGTTTTTTTGATGAGAATTTTGATATCAATAGGGAAATCTTAACGGTGGAGGTTTAAATTTAGGGGCAGAACTTTCCTGCAGGCATGTGACGTAGATTTCATTTAACTCTTTTATTCTACTTTCTGCATCAGCAGGTGTTCTTAATATGAAACTTGGTAAATTTTTATTATTCATCACATGCCTGAAGTTCTCCCAATTAGTATTTAACTGACTCGGAACTTTCAGTGATTCAGGGCTGGTATCTAAGGATAAAACAACGGGGAGATGGTCAGAATCTAAATCTGTTAGCACCTCAATATCATAATTAAAGGGGATATATTTAAAAATGCAAGATCGAGCACGTTACCTCGATGATTATTTCTAAGGTCAATTTAACTTAAGGGGGAACAATTTCTTCATTCCCCTTTTGACTTTGATAAAACGATTCAGTGGTTTTTTGAGAACTGGAATTTTTTGCATGTGAAATACACAATCTGATTTTAAGAACCAGTCAAAACCAATTGTAGAAAAAAAAAAAAAAAAAAAAAAAAAAAGCAGTATATTTAAATCAGTGGTGACCAACCCAGACTCCACCAACTTGAACTTTTCCCTGGCCCGGTGAGATTTATCACAAAAATACATTTTTTTTTATAAATGGCCAAAGTAGTGAAAACCAATGTATTAGAAAAATACATTATGTGTGCATCCATCTATTCAAAAATGAACTGTCGAAATGATGAGAAAAATGAACTTTGATTTTAAAATAACATTGCGAATATACGTCAGATATTATTTTATTATAACAGAGTAATTAAAAATTATATTCTGCAAACTCATGATACGCGCGCATCTTGGAATATCTAATTTAACAGGTTGTAATGTGAATATAAAAATGTCTATAGTGGTTTAAATTTAATATGGGATATATAATTGTATATGCGGCCCGCGGAATTATGATGTATTTCCAAATGGCCCACAAGATCATTTATGTTGGCCATACCTGATTTAAATGGAGGCATAACCCTATAGTCGTAAATAAAGGCTTTATATTAAATATTCAGAATAATTGCTTTTTAACAATATATTTCTATAGGTAATATTCACATATATATATTTCAAAAATAAATCTTTAAAAAACAAAACATTACATATTTTTGATAAGCTCGCAATACGTAGGTATTATACTCGTATAAAGTAGAAAACTGAGATATTCATAAGATTTTGTTTTGAAGTGAAGTTGCTATTTTTGGAAATAGATTTGTTCAAACAAATTCTCTTCAATGTAAAATTATATTTCAAAAATTAAAAAAAAATCATACAACAATAAATTTTACCATTGAAGAAATTTTCATAATTCCTACATTTTATTTATAAATTTATTATTAAAATATTATTTTTTTGTTTTATTATACTTTTTAGACTTTAAATTTTTACTTTAAGAACAATTTATTTTACTAACAAATTTATGTAAGTAAATTTAGATTTAAATACAATTTAAATCTAAGTTAATATTAATTATTTAAATATAAATGATTTAAATATATTTTATGAAAAACATTAAAAGAATTGCACTTAAAAAGATAAAACAATACATTTTTTATAAGCTGGCGTTACATAGATATCATCCATATATAATGCAGAAAAGTGTGTTATTAAAAAAAATATTTTGAAATGAAATTATTATTTTTGGAAATAGATTTGTTTCAAACAATTTTTTCAATATGAAAATTATTTTCAAAATTTAAAAACCCCATAAAACAGTAAATTTTACCATTGAAGAATTTTTCATTATTTTTTTATAAATTTATTTAAATTCAAGATATTAGTTTATCATTAAAAATTTCGTGTTTACTTTTGATTAATACTTTTTAATCTATAAATTTATAAATTTGAACTTAGATTTAATTATAATTTTATGATTTTTTTAAAAACAGATCTATGGAATAAAAATATTTTAAAGTAAAAATTAATACAATTTTGTAAGTATGATTTATTTTAAATATAAGAACTGAATGCAATTATGTGTCATTATTCAATGTTTTTCAACAAATGAGGCAGAAATAAACATATATTTATAAAGATAATCTATTCACTTAGACAATTCATAATTCTTATCTTGTTTATTATTCATTTTGTAAAAACCGTTCAGGCGAATAGCATGAAAATCGAACACAAGGAATTCCAATAAAAATTATTTTGATTTAAAATGACTCACTTTAAAATTTTATATAAAATTGTTTTACATTACACTTTTAGGCAATTATATCTTTTAAAGAATATTCCAAATTATTTTCTTGTTTTTTGAAAATCGACATATATATTTTTATAATCAATTAACGCATTTAAGTAATGATTCATTCCATTGCAACATAATTTATTTTCCAAAAAAAAAAAAAAAAGTGATTTTTATTATTACATGTAACTTTTTTTACAAAACTACTGATTATGTATATTAGTATATTATCATCATCATCAGTGACGCAACAGCCCAATGGTGGCTTTCGAGACAGGAGATTTTTTTTTTTTTTTTTTTTTTTTTTTTCTTACGGGGTCGGGTTGTCGTCTTATGCCAAATAGTCATGTTAGACCAGGAACTACGGTTTAAAAGTGGAGTCCGAACCACTACAATCATCCATGGTACTGCCGGGACTCGAACCATGTGTCATCGAGCGCCAGAACGCTAGTCATTCGGCCAACAGGCCCAATCTATAGTACAGCAATTTCTATTTCGTAACAAAATACTTTTCGAAAAAATTTTTTAAAATACTTTTAGGAAAACAATTTTTTTTCTTTTAAGGACATTCTCTGTAAACAATATTTCAAGACCGTTTAAAAGATGTGATTTTATTATTTTAAGTTGTAAAAAAAAAAAATATTTAATGCATTTGCAGCAGTTAAGCGGCCTGATGGCAAATTGGCTACAGTTCTAGTCTTTGATACCACAGACTTCAAGTTCATATCCTGGCGGTGGCATGGATGTTTATTAGTAGTTTGGAATCCACCTTTAACCGCAGGTCCCGGTCTAGTTAGCCTAAAGTGTGCGAAAAATAACCATAGAGCTACAAAACCAAATCCAGGCGTTAAAAAGAATCATAAATAACTGAAACCAAATTAAACATTAAAGTTTAATTAAAAATTAAATTTTAATATGTAAAAAATAAAACATTAAATAAATCATCATCATCAACAATGGCGCAACATCCCTATGTTGAACCATGGCCGCCTGCCTACTGGCAGATTTCGAGACAGGAGATGTTTTTCTTTTTACGGGGTAAAGTTGTCAGCCCTAAGCTCTACAATCATATTAGACTTGGACCTACGATTTAAAGTGGATTCCGAAACACTATAAGCATCCTTGACACCCCCGCGATTCGAATGCGAAACTTGTGGCGCCGAACGCTAGTCATTCGGCCATCGGGTCCCAACGTATAATTATTTAATAAAAATATAAATAATATTGGTTATTGAACCATTCAAAATAGGTTCTCTAATGTGCTGCAGTAAGTGGAAAGGGGGCCCTGATCAATATAAAGCAACTAGAAAGGAACTTTCAAGACAATACGCTTAAGATTATTATCTTGATGGAATTTGGAATCTTTCTGTTGCCTGAAATTTTTTATTGATAATTTGTATTTTAGTGGCCTGATGGCTGAGTGACTAACGCTCTGGTTCTCGGTACCCTAGGTTTCGAGTTCAAGTCCCTGCGGTGTCTTGAATGTTTGTAGTGGTTCGAAATCCACTTTAAGCCCTAGATCTCGGTCTAATATGACCGTAGAGCGTCACAGAGTCCAATCAAACCTTTCACCCACATCATTCCCAAACTGTATCGAAGCAACTCAGCTCTAGGCACAATGATGTGGTGTGGTGTAGTAGTAGGAGTAAGTGGAAAGCAAACAACAGATCTTCATGCGAACCGACCTCTCTCATGTAGCTCAGTGAAAACCTGCATAAAGTGTCGGAAACTTGTGTTCATATGGCCGAATGAGATATGTGAGAAACATTTGTTTTCCTTCTACGACTCGCTGTACTGGGCAAATATCGATTTTCAATCGCCATAGTGCCTCAGTTGCGACTTTAACAGGCTTTCCTTGAACCTTAAACTATTTCCATAAATTGGACAAACTCCCCGCTTCACATTTCAGTCTCTATCAATTTGCATTGAAAACTGCTCGATTTCCAATTTCCCCATGATTCACTTTCCTCTAGTTTCATTATTCAATAGTTGGCGGTTATTCGTTTTAATTGTTTGATATTGAATTTCGCTGAATATCGCGGAAAAACAGTATGATATGTTGCGAGATGTGTAAGCGAAGCAAATGCGTGAATTGCTGCATATGTTTATACAGCCTATACAGGCACGTACACGCTTACTTATTCGGCACTTAACAAAGCTGACACAATGATTTGCATCTTTATCTGGAAGCATTAGTTTTACCTTTCATTTAGTATTTATTTTTCATTGAAAATTGAAAATTCAAATTCTCTTAATTTAGGCCTGATGGACGCAGTGACCAGCGTTCTAGCGCTCGGTGCCACAGGTTTCGGGTTCGAGTCCCGGCGGTGCCATGAATGTTTGTAGTGGTTCGGAATCCACTTTAAACCGTAGGTCCCCGTCTAATAGGATCGTAGAGCGTTGCGGAGGTATTGTTACTCCGCGTCCTTAGCTCATCTTCAAGCTACACGCATCTCCTGGGTAGTGCTAAGTGAGTAACGTCGGTGCGGCGCTTGCCTTAAGACAACTGTCTAAGTGTTTGCCAACTGCATTAGAAAAATTCTCTAAATTTTGAAAATCAACATATAAAAAGGCAGTGGCGTAATAGTGAGGTGGCGAGATGCGCAAATTGCCACCGAGCAGAGAGGCTATGAGTACAGGAATGGCCTGATATTTATTATTACAAAAATAAAGTAAGATTTATTAATTCTGTATTTAATAAATTTAGGTTACTAAAGGGATTAATAAAAAAATATGTATCAAGATTCTGAACGTATTCCTTTGTATGAAAAATATATCGCATCTGGTAGTAATAGTAATAGAAACAGTTACGCACGGGTAATTCCTGATGCTAGGAACTTCTCAATTTCTGGTTCGTGAATAAGTACTTACAAAATAAAAAGTGTGAATTCCCGCTGCTACACATATTTAAAGCATGTCATTCAGGGACATATTTAAATTCACTTGTTGTGGATTTCCCATGATTCTTGAATAAGTACAAAAAGCAAAATTAAAAGTGGGAATTCTCGCTGGCAAGTCAGAAACTTCCATAAACAGGGGAAGTTCTTGCTTTCAAGGATTCTTTATGTATAATTATTATCTTACTTTTTGTTTCATCGGAACTGTGATCAGTCATAAAGTTAATTAGTTGATTATGGAAATTAGATGATATCACGCCTAGTAATAGAAAATATCTTAGTGGGAGTGAAAAATAAAAAATAAGATGGAGTTTGAAAAAAAATAGAAGTTACTTAAAATTAGTCGATACTTTAAGAGTGAAGAAGAAACAACCGAACAATTCCGAGAAATGAAGAAATTAGTGATAGTATTGTAGTCCCCAACAACACTGATCCAGAGACACCACAGTTCTTACTATTAATACACACAATCAAAACCAAAGTGAAGTGATTGAAATTGACTTGGAAAAAAATATATCTTTGACATACTTTAGTGATAAGGGTCATTTTAAAAGTACTAAATGATCCAGTGAAACTGTTTTTGATTGAAAATGGACATTGTAAACCTAAAATAACCTTTAGAAGTTTATTAAAAGAAATAAACAATGATGATACTTTGCACAGAGAGGCTTCCATTCAAAAATGTGCCACGAGCCTCAGGCGGTATAGTTACACCACTGTATAAAGATACAAAAAAATCTTAAAAGAAATACAAGCTATCGATGCATATAAGCAACTTTTGAAAGGTATGTTACATTTTTACTGTATTTGTAACATGTGCACCTTATAGACACAGAGGATATTTAATCAATATCTTAGTTTTCGGCCATGTTTTACTTGACATGGCTGTGCCAGCAAGAGTTATAACTTTTGTGATGAATTCTTTTTAAATTTGTCACCTTCATTCTATATTCAGTTACTTCACAAACTTAGCCTCTGATGCAAAATGTCAATAATTAAAGTCAAGTTAAGGTCAAAAGTATTTCTGAAATTATTCTAAGCTCCAATGTGAATCCTCTCTGAATTTTATAAGGTATGAGGTAGTTTTTCATATTATTCCAAATTGTAATATAGTCTGTTGACTATTTCCTCGGACTTTTGAAAAAAAGCTTATTGCTTAAATTTTTTTTAAAAACCTGTCAATACCTTCTGTGTGTGTTGGGTAGACGGTTTAGTGATATATTTCTAGGTTTGAGTTAAAGTTGGGTAACAACACAACAGATATTTGTTTGTGTTACACTGAATCTAATTAGACCAAAATGTGCAAAACAATGTCCATAGAACGACAAATAAAATCAAACCAATTAAATTGTTAAACTACAGATTAGAACATACCACATTTTATACTATATTAAAAATTTAATGCTTCATGTCCAGTAGGTAAGAGATCAATAGATAAGAGAAAGATAATAAATAATAAAAAAAAAAAAAAACCCTGATAATTAAAAAAAAAAATCAAGGTTCAAGTGAAATCAAAAACTCAAAATCGATTGTTTCTTCCAATTTTTGAATATCGATATGCAACTGGAATGCAATTAAATTTATTTGAACCAAATTTAAGACGACATTATGGAATTTACCCGTTTAGCATAACCGTGTTAAAAAAAAAAATTATGTCAATACTGCGAACAAACAAAGAAAAGTAGTACAGCAAAATAACTCATTAGATTAAAAAACAAAGCGACAAACCAAATCAAGCTCTCTGGTCTTTGATGTTCGAATACTGGTTGTGGCTTGATGTTTGTTAGTGGTTCGAAACTACGTTAAACTAAAAACTAATTAAATTGCAGATTAAATTAAACCACAGATTGAAACGTAGCACATTTAATACTATTTAAAAAAATGTAATGTTTCAAGTGTAGTAGCCATCTAAATATACTTTCCATTGCAGATTGATGTAAATAACTAAATGAATGAAAGAAAGAAAATAAATAAAAAAACCCATTAAATTTTAAAAATCAAGAACTCATATCGATTTTTCTTTTTTTCAATTATTACGTACCGATATACAACTGGAATGCAATTAAATTTATTTGTACTAGATTTTAAGATGACAGGATGGATTTTATGGATTTTACCCGTTTAGCATAACCGTGTTAAGAAAAAAATTATGTCAAAACTGCAAACAAATAAAGAAAAGTAGTACAGCAAAAATAGCTCATTAGATTAAAAACAAAGATTGAAAAAAAGCATTCCATTCGTTTCACACATAACGAGAATCATAATTTCCTTTTCGATATGATTTAGAGGCAACATCACCGGATGGAACTGAACCTCAACGCGTCGTTGCCCTTAGCAACTTTTGCACCCTTTGAGTTGCCAGTGGCACCACGCAACAAGGAAAGGAAGTCGACTTTCACTGGTGGGCAAGTTCATGCTTCAGTTGGCGGGTGCGGCTCAACTCTTCGGATCGCATTAGATAATGGCTGACATTGCGGATTCGGGATTTAAAGTTTAGAATGTCGAGAGATTGGGGGAGATGTCGAGTTATTGATTCTGCAAGATTAAGGTTAATTGCTTGAAACAGATTGAAAGTTGTTTTTCCCCAAATTTTTTTTCTTTTTATTTATTTATTTTTTTGTTTGCGGTTGCTTTTTTTGTACGGCGAATGTCGAGTCAGTTTGTGGATTGATTTGAAAATATTTGATTACTAATTGGAGGTAATTTGAGGATTAGTTTGAATCGCCGTTGTTTGCTAAAGGGTAAACATATTGAATGATGTAAATGTGAACACCATTACATACAATTTAAGATCTCATTACATTCAAATTTAAAGAAAAATAAATTCTTTACCATATCAATTTATTGAAAAAACTTGTTCATGTCAATTATGAAGGAAAAAAAAATCCAAGTAGTTTGATTTTGTTTTTTGCTATTTCATTTTTTGTAATCAAAAAAAGCGAAATTTATTAGATTTATGTATTATTATTGGCTTATTCTAATTTTTTTAAAAAAACACTTTTGCTTTTTAATTAACATCTAGTGAATCTATTCATGTTTGAATTTAAAATTTCATATTTTCTAGCCATGATTTATTTGCATTTTTAATTTTTTAAGTTTAATTTTCAGTATATTTAAAAATGCAAAAATTAAGTAGTTATTTGTAAGCAATTGAAGTCATTGAAGAATTTGAAGTCATATTAACTGACGTAAAATTTTCTATTAAAATTCAATGAAGCCATAATTAATCAGGAATTTGTTTTAAAATTTCCAATTTTGCAGTAATAATAATGTCGAAAAAAAGAAATTGTGTTATTTTCATTTTGTCAGATTCCTAATAATAGCTTTTTTTTTACTAAGAAATCTTAAGTAAAGGATATCTTGAAAAAAAAAAGTATTTTCATAAATACACCAATTTTGCGATAGTTTTTATAGTATTGTTCTGTAAAATGACATCATTTTTATTTATAATTTTTTAATTTTTCGATTGGTTCCATACTTTTTATAAATCAGAAATTATTTTTATTAATTTTAAAAATTTTAATTCGATAAATTTAATACATTGTCATCTTTAAAACTATTATTCTTCACCTTCATTGGCGCAACAGCCCCACAGTGGGCTAAAGCCATCTGCATACTGGCAGAATTCGAGACGGAAGAGGGTTGATTGTCAGCCGTTACTCCTAAAAGTCATATTAGACCGGAACTTATAATTTAAAGTGGATTCCGAACTACTACAGGCATCCATGGTATTGTCGAGACTCGAACCCGAAACCTGTGGCACCGAGCGCTAGTCAATCAGCCATCAGACCTCATCTCCGAATGCTACTAAATGAAATTCGTGGATCAACTTGTTTTCCGGATTCAAAAAAATCTTTGTATATGTACCATTGTGTATGTACGTGTTGTCTATGTACCGCTGTGTATGTACGAGTTCTGAATGTATCGTTGTGTATGTACGTTATGTATGTACGAGTTCTGTATGTATCGTATGTACGAGTGTATGTATCGTTGTGTATGTACGAGTTCTGTATGTATCGTTGTGTATGTACGAGTTCTATATGTATCGTTGTGAGTTCTGTATGTATCGTTGTGTATGTACGAGTTCTGTATGTATCGTTGTGTATGTACGAGTTGTATGTGTTCTGTGTATGTATGTGTATCTGTATGTATCGTTGTGTATGTACGAGTTCGAGTTGTATGTGTATCGTTGTGTATGTACGAGTTGTATGTGTATCGTTGTGTATGTACGAGTTGTATGTGTATGTCGGAGTTGTATGTGTATGTGTGTATGTACGAGTTGTATGTGTATCGTTGTGTATGTACGAGTTGTATGTGTATCGTTGTGTATGTACGAGTTGTATGTGAGTGTACGAGTTGTATGTGTATCGTTGTGTATTGTTTTGTATGTATACAGAGAAACATGTTAAGATTACTGGAAAATGATGACCATTGGGAGCTGGTACTTCGAGAAGCTGCATTGACAGCAACCGCAGAACAAGTGAAAGATCTATTTGCAATAATATTGACAACATGTAGTCCATCAAATTCAAATAGATTGGAGAAATTAAAAGAAAAGCATGAACGTTGATGCATTGTATCAGGTGAGACAAATTCATCCCAAATTAAATATCGAAATCAATGAAGATAGATTTAAGCAAGCAGTTATTCGTTTGGAAGACAAAACTGCTTACCAATAAGAAATCAAACTTTAATTGAACTCGTTAATACAAGCACCACAAAGAGATGGAATCGATGCATTTAATTCGAAATATTGATAATAAAGATTAATAAAGATGAATTATAAACTACTGGTATATATTATAAATACTTTATATAATAATAAATAAATATATTATATACAATATAGTATTATAAATAAATTATTTATTATAAATATTTATAATGATAACTTAAAGATGAATTATTGCTAAATAAATATATCTCTCAAGACAAATCATTGTTAATAGAAAATCTGTTCACATGATGATCTTTAATCATCGTGAATGATGTATTGGTGGAGTTATCTATGTGGATAAAACCAGGATGTATCGGAAAGAAATTTTTTGATAAGTTTAATATTGGTCAAGTTAAGTAAGTATAAGTAATTAAATAAGTAATAATAAGTTTAGTAAGTAATAAGCTGAGCATTCTTCTAAAAAAGAGATTGCGCTTTCATTGGCATCATCTGGAAACGTTAATACAAGGAGAGTGAACTGTTACTTTTGCTTTGAAACTGCCATTAACTGTTGCAAAACAAGAATTTTCAATTTGTAATGCATCAAGAGCATTTGGACAGAGGTAAAGCTTAAAACAGTGCAAAGTAATCATTTGGGACGAATATACAATAGGACAAAAAAAAGTCATTCGAAGCAAAATATAGATTATTACAAGATCCCATATAATTTAGAATTAAAAGAAGTTGTACTGGCTATACTTTCTGGAGCTTTAAGACAAATGCTTTTAATTGTTCTAAAATCAACATCTGCAAATAAAATCAACGATGTTTGAAGCAATCATTTCTCTGGCCTCGAGTACCTCAAATACAATTAAGAACAAATCTGAGAGTTTAACTTTCAATGACGAAGAAGCGAGACATTTTGCCGAAAATCGTTTACAAATTGGGGAAGGCACTCACTCAATTGATTATGTAACTGGCCTAAAATTGAACTTATGAATGATTTATGTTATATCATCCCAGTCTAGATGAATTAATACCAGACATATGTTTATCCAAATATATTAAACAATCATGCCAATTCAAATTCGTTATTTGAAAGAACCGTTTTAGTAGTAAGAAATGAAGTAGTTGGCGGTATTAGTTTACAAATTCAAAACAAGACATCAAGACCAATGACCAGGAAAGAATATATAATTAATCGATTTAATGGCTGATGTTCCGGCGCTCGGTGCCCCAGGTTTCCTGTTCGAGTCCCAGCGGGGACATGGATTTTTGTAGTGGTTCGGAATTCACTTTAAACCTTAGGAGCCGGTTCAATATGACTGTAGAGCGTTGAGCTGACAACTCAACACCGACAAAAGAAAACATCTCATATTTAATTTTCTGCCAGTAGGCAGACGGCCTTGGCCCCCATGGGGCTATAGCATCATCGAAGAAGAATGGTTGACGTAAATGAATGTATTAGTTTTGCCACCGAATTTTGAATTCGATGCAAGTGCTAGAATGATTTTTACATTAAAAATAGGATCACCAATTATTTTGTTGAGAACTTTAAATTCACCATGTATGATCCGAATAATTGTAATTATTTGGATAATTATTAGTGAATCTAAAATTTCCACCAATTAAGTATTGGAACAAGAATGACCATGAAACAGTTATCAAACAATATAATTGAAGCGAAAGTGATGTCAGGAAAAGATAAAGGAAAAACAGTATTTATTCCGAGGATTACGCTCATATCTACCAAACTATTGTTTTAATTCAAAAGTCTGCAGTGAGATTATCCTTTAGTATCACTATAAATAAGGCACAAGGACAAATGTTAAGATATTTTTTATTTCCAATGGCAGATTATGAACAGTTACAGCAAAAAAAAAAGAACAACGAAAAAAAAACAGATAATACAACAAAACATGCTGAAACAGTAGTTCATTAATCAAACAATAATGCCAAGATGTAGATCTTTTAGCCACTAAAAAGTGTTACCAGGTGCACCACGGGGAGGTAGATCTTCTGCGCACCCATGTTAAGATATTGTGGTATAATTAAAAAAAAAAATCATGCTCTTCTCATTCTCAGTTATATGTAGGCTGCTCTAGAGTGGGAAACTCAAAGAACTGATATATCGACCCACCAAATAATATGACAAATGCAATTATTTAGCAAGTATTGTACTAGAATAAGTTTATTAAATATGAAAACTAAGGTGATAATTTTTTCTTTTACTAAATTAAATACATTTGTATGGAGAATATAATGGTTTATTTTAGCTTTATAATTTCTGTATTTAAAGGTTAATTTTTTAATTTGCAATTCATAGGTTTGGTTTGTCGCTCTACGGTCATTTTGTGCACACGAGGGCTAAACAGACCGGGACCTACAATTTACCAAGTGGATTCCGAACCGCTCACAAACATCCATGCCACCGTCTGGATTTGAAACGCATTTTATAGGAGCTGGCTGGCTTTGTCTCATTGAAGATAAGGTAACTTAGATTAGTTAAGCTTAATAAAAATTTTGTTCTGCTGATAAAATAATTTTCAATATGTTGTTGAATATTCTGTAACTTTTAAAATAGTTTTTAATCATTTTGCTACAGATTCGAACTAAGTTGTAGTAAATTAGAAATATATTTTATTCTATTTTTTTACGCATTTCATATTTTAGCTGGTGATTTGCTGAAATATTATATTCCAATAACTTATTTTCAAATTCTCATATATGTTTGCTCAGCTTTAGACATGGTGACTGAGGAAGCTTTTTAATTATTTATTTACAAATGAAAAACAACTGCAAAGGAATAGTGAAGATAATATGCTTAGGATTGTTATCTTGGTAGAATTTGGGATCTTTCTATAGACTGAAGTTTTTTGTTGATTATTTATATTTTAGGGGTCTGATGGCCGATTGACTACCGCTCTGACACTCGGTGCCCCAGATTTCGGGTTCGAGTTCCGCCTGTGCCATGAATGTTTGTAGTGTTTTGGAATCGTCCTGGCCTAATATGACTGCAAAAGCGTTAGGCGTAGGGCTGACAATACTACCCCGTAAAAAGAAAACATTTTCTGTCTCTAAATCTGTCAGTAGGCAGAGGACCTTGGCCCATCTTGGGGCTGTTATTCCAATGATGATGGTGAATTTATGTTTTTCCGCTTAAGATATCAATATCCATGATATCCCAATATCCTGATCCATGTTGTCATCGTTAAGTTCTAATTTATCTACTTCAGCGATTGACATGCACATTTATATCATAATTCCTGCATCGCCATGTTTAACGAAATAAAGAAAATTCTTTTTTTTAACTCTTTTTCAATTTTTTCCAAACCATTATGCAACAAAGAGCTCCCCATTTAATATACTTGCTTTCATTAACACTATAAAAAAATCATATTTGTAGTAAAGGTAGAAATTCAAGGTTTTCCTTTTTTTTTAATCTAATGAAGAATTATTTCTTTTTTGCCACTCGGCCATGTTGACCTGGCTGATGTAAATTTATATTCATGAAACTTTCTATGTTTTGTAGCTGGATTTGAGTTTATTTTTCAAAAAAAAAAAAAAAAAAAAAAAAAAAAAAAAAAAAATGGCCGCTTCATTCCTTAAGATATTTGTGTCAGTTTTCACCATTCCTTATTTTGATTTACTTCTTCGCTGTTTTAATAACTGTTTATGATAAGGAAAAGGGGCTTGAATGTCCGAGTGGCTGGCGCTCGGCAACACAGGTTTTGGGTTCGAGTCCCGGTGGTACCATGAATGATTGTAGTGGTTCGGAAACCGTAAGTCCCGGTCTAACATGACTGTAGAGAGTTGTGGGGTAGTGTTATACTCCCCGTCCGTAGCTTATCTTCAAGCTACACACACCTCCTGGGTAGTGCTAAGGGTGCAGCACGTCGGTGCAGCACTTGTCTGAAGGCATCAAAGACAACTGTCTAAGTGTTTGCCGGCTGCATTAGAACAAAAAAAAAAAGATAATTAAAGCAGATGGATTATTGTTTGATGATTTTCTTATTATATTTTTAAACAGTATTAAAAAGTTAAAAAAAATTGATTTGTAAATTTTTAAAGTATTATGAATGCTTAATCTGGACATGGCAACATCGAATTATTATTTGTTAATTATATAAATAAATATTATATAAAAGCGATTTAAAAATATAAGCAGACGGTTTTATTTAGTATGGCAATTAGCGTTTAAAAATTATTTCTTAATTACAATTGAAATCGATATGAATTTAATAAATTAAATCGTGACCCTAAATTTGTGCGAGATTTATTTCGTCTTAAAATTATTATTCTACATTATTTCAAAATGTGGAAAATACTGCATCTTATAAAATATACTGAATTATTTAGAATAAATTAAAGTTCTTCCCATTTAACAATAGTTTGAAAAAGCTGATTATTTCTTGTTCTTCACTCTTAGAATAAGTGAAATTTTTTCTGAAGCACTGTAATTTACTTCTGACAACTAAAACACTTTCAAAGCTTTTCTTTATTTGTTTAATTATTTTTATGTATCACTGTCTTAAATGATCATTTTTATCAGAGTGAGCTGATTTTTCACGTGATTTTATTCATGTGCGCTTTAAGACTAACATGATAAATCTAACGATTGACCAATAAAGTCTCGTGCTCTGTATTTTGTTTTTATTTGTTTGGTTTTTAAATTAAACAGATTGTTTCAATTTACAAAATTCTAATATATCTCTTACCTTCGTCCAGTATTAGCTTATGCAAGCCCAGTTTGGGGTTCTGTCGCAAGTACAAATTTTGAAATTATTCAAAGGCTTGAGAACAAAACTCTCAGAATGTTCGAATTCACCCTGGTACTTTCGTAATGACGATATTAGACGGCTATCTCGATTCCAAGTTTAAGACAATTTGTTCACCAAATTCCTACTAAATTCTATAATGACATGCGAAACATCCATAACCCTGTTTTTTAATATCCTACAAAATTACGATTATGATATTTCTTCCCGCAAACATAGCAAAAGACCTCGCACTGTTCTAAATATTTTAAATTAATTCCTTACAACTGCCTGGATGAAAAAGTTCGCTTCTTATTTTTTTTTACATGCAACTGATTTCATCAACATCTATACTTTTGAAATGTTATTTTTCATTTTTTAATTTTATTAAATAAATAATTTTTTTTTTTAAAAAAAAAAAAAAGGGCATTTAATTATCTATTTTTCTTATTAATTCAAAAGGCATGAGACCACCGCTATGTTTCAACATTTTAGAGTGTAAGGAGCTAGTGGCCGCTACGCGGCCAAGGATCTCCGTGTTAATCTACAATAAGAGATTGTTTCAATTTCCTGAACATGTCTAAGGATCAGTTTATGTTAATAAAAGTTAATTAAACTATCATTCAACAGACTTCTCTGCCATTGGGTAGTGCTTCTTGTAGTATTTGAACACTTGCTTCTTCATAAGTTTTAGTTACTGAAATGTGTATTCCCGGGGTTATTAAATTTGTTAATATTTCTTGTAGTATTTTAACAATTGCTACTTCTTGAAGTTCTAATGTTATGAAACTTTGTTATATTTTTGTGGTTATTGAATTTTAACATTCTTGTAGTACTTTCAGCAATTGTTTTGTAAATTTTTTTGGATTTTTGAACATGTTTACTCCTCTCTATGTATTCGAGCAGCCTGGTGGCCAAGTGGCTAGCGCTCTGGTCTTTGGTATCCCAGGCTTCAGGTTCGAATCCTGGCGATGGCAAGTATGTTTGTTGGTGGTTCGGAATCCACGTTAAACTATAGGTCCCGGTCTGTTTAGCCCTCGTGCGTGCAAGATGACCATAGAGCGACAAACCAAACCTCTATGTATTCCTTCTACAAAGTGTGCTCTAGCTAACTAACTCCCTGGCAATATATCCCAAGTTGGTCATGGCCGTCTGCTTAGTGGCAGATTTCGAGACAGCAGATTGGTCCTTTTCACAGGTTAGGTTTGTCAACCATACACCAAAGTCATATTAGACCAGAACCAACGGTTTAAGGTATATTCTGAACCATTTACAAAGATCCATGGCACGCCGGGACTCGAACCCCGAAGCATGTGGCACAGAGCGCTGGTCACTCGGTCATTAGGCCCAAAGTATGTTCACACACATGATGATAAATTGAAATTTATGAGCTGATTTCAGCTTTTCTAATTTCTAATTTTTGAATTTAGTTTTGAAGGAAGAATACTTTTTTTACTACTCCTTCTGTTAGTAAATATAGATTTATGACCTGTAATTTAGTGAAATTAGAATATTTAAGCCTTTTCATTATTTGTTACGAAACATGTCTGACTTTCTTTTAAACCCTTAGAATCCTCGTATGAAGATATCTTTCATTATGACGAATCTTATTATGAGTAATCCGAAACAGAACTGACAATAATTTCAAAACTTTTTCAATTAATTATATTCGCTGTTTGATTCAGTCATCATTGTTTAAATTATCATTTGATACTTTGTTTTGTTATTAGCAGAGGTAATAAAAGATTATTAAAGGACTTCTCTACAGACTCATTAGATTGGCCTCATTGCTTTCTGGCACGCATGCTATAATGTATTTGCGGCTATCTTATTAAAGTTTGATCTTAATTGATCTTCATTTTTTCTTTGTTGTTATAAATTAAGCATGACTGCATCTCCGGTAATGTGCATCAAGAACGAATAGATAACTGATTTCTTTGTTTTGGAAGTACTTTTTCGATTGAAATTCCTAGCAAGCTAAAAACCCAAGAATTGTGCTCTGCCGTATTATACGTGGTGCTTTTTTTATTGTACACATATTGCGTTATATTCGAATATGTACATATATTGTTATTTTTGTTATATTTGTCTTGTTCTATTGTTGTATAGATATTGCCCCTGTTCTATTCGTTGTACAGATATTGCCCTGTTGTATAGATATTGCCCTTTTGTATTTTTATAGATATTGCTCTTTTTGTATTCGTTGTACAGATATTGCTCTTTGTATTCGTTGTATAGAAATTGCCCTATTGTATTCGTTGTATAGACATTGCTCTTTTGTATTCATTGTATAGACATTGCCCTTTTTTGTATTCGTTGTATAGACATTGCCCTTTTGTATTCATTGTATAGACATTGCCCTTTGTATTCGTTGTATAGGCTGTTGTATGTTGTACTGGATATTGCCCTGTTGTATTCGACTTGTATAGACATTGCCCTGTTGTATTCGTTGTATAGACATTGCCCTGTTGTATTCTTGTATAGACATTGCCCTGTTGTATTCGTTGTATAGACATTGCCCTGTTGTATTCGTTGTATAGACATTGCCCTGTTGTATTCGTTGTATAGATATTGCCCTGTTGTATTCGTTGTATTGATATTGCCCTGTTGTATTCGACTTGTATAGATATTGCCCTGTTGTATTCGACTTGTATAGATATTGCCCTGTTGTATTCGACTTGTATAGATATTGCCTTGTTGTATTCGACTTGTATGGATATTATCTTGTTGTGTTCGACTTGTATGGATATTATCTTGTTGTATTCGACTTGTATAAATATTATCTTGTCGTATTCGACTTTTTGTATAAATATTACCTTGTCGTATTCGACTTTCTGTATAAATATTACCTTGTCGTATTCGACTTTCTGTATAAATATCACCTTGTCGTATTTCGACTTTCTGTATGGATATTGGCCCTGTCGTATTCGACTTTATGGATATCACCTTGTCGTATTCGACTTATATGCATATTTAATAATATATATATATAATCTTACGCCATCGACTTGTTGTGATTTCGCTTATTCTTTAATACTCACTTAGATATTTATCGTTGTGAGCATTTTGAGAACTTAATTTTTGAATATTTATTTTCCCAAAAAAAAAAAAAATTCAGTTTAGTTATATTTGTTATATTTTATTGCTTACATTAATACTAATTCTGAATTTATAAACATTTCATTTCTCAAATTGCAATAAATAATATCTTTCTCTTAAATAAGAGTGGCTAGCTAGTGTACAGCGCGTTACATTTTTCAACTTGGGGGAAGTATTTTTTAAAAAATGAAAGCGATTTGAAAGACATATGTCAATGCCGAGGACAGGTATACTATAACATATTGTCTTTGCTGTATATGTTAAAGTTATTCTCTTAGGTTATCATAAGAGAAGTATTCGGGAAGATATTCTGTTAGTATATAAACAGAACTATCAATTAATATTTGGGAGAAAATCAGGGATGGTTGAAAAGAGTTTAGTCGCAGGCCACTTAAAGAGGCAGTGGCCTAATTTCAGACCGAGAATAGGACACGACCGCTTGAAGACGACATATTGACTACTAGCCTAGGCCCTATCTATAAAAAAAACATGAATAAGCAGTATTTATTCGTCTGTCCGGCCCTTAACCCTACGTTACAACAGAGGAGATGTTTGCCTGTGGTATTAGATGGCCAATGATTTCATGTCATGAGCACACGTTTACTTCTCCTTTTAGACTTTTATGTATCTTGAATTTTTAGTGTTTTATTTGCGTGATATTTAAATGTTTTTTAATGTTTTGATAGTGTCAAGCGTGCGTTTATGCATATCATAACTTTCATGCGTTCTTAATAGTTTGGTAGTGTGTGATTCTGAATTAATTGTTGTATTATTTTTTTGGCGAGCAGCCTGATTGATGTAAATGGATTGATTTCCAATTCTGGCATATGAAACAACATATATTATAGTTAAATTTTGATTATTTCACAAAGAATGGATATTTTACTATTATTTATAAATTAAGTAAGGAACAAGTTTCTGATTTGGAATTAATTATAATCCTGTTCTTCACGGATCACCATTTTGTTAGTTCCGATGTCTTACCTTCTGTTTAAAGTGAAGGCTTCATTTTACTTTTCGATTGAATCCAGCCATACACATTAGCATACATTATCCAACTCTTTGACGTAGAGTATCACCATGTCGGAATCGAGTTTCTCGTAACTGATGGATAGGAAGCACTGGTTGGATAATTTCGCCTCGATACCCCCTCGTACATTCATCACATATGTCTGGAGAGCGACACGCCTCATTAACAATAAATCCAAACAATCCTCGGAGCAAGTTGACCGCTTTGCTAATTCAGGTCGAATGGCATTCCCAATCTGCAGGAAGTCATGCTTCGAAACCTCTCGCTTTTTCCAATTCCATTTCTTGTGGTTTTTATTTGTTTTTAATCCATCCTTGAAAGTTGCTGGGTTGGGCTGGATAACAACTGCTCAACTTTCAAAAGTGCTTTAAGTACGTTTCTTCTGAGGTTTCTTTTGATTCTTTAGACATTTATCTTTGGTGAAAGTATGGTGTTTTGGAAACATTTGATAAGTTTTAATTTATTATTATATGCTGTTCAAAAGGTCTTTAAGCTATATTTTACTGTTAGCATTAATACTAATTTTGAATTTGTAAACATTTAATTTTTAAGAATATTTAACTAATTTAACAAAATTAAAATAATAAAAAATATTTCTCTGAAAAGAGGAGGTTCTAATGATCTATCTACCGTTCTGGTGCACAGTGCACTGTATTTCTTGGTGGAACTCGATAGGAAATTCAATAAACGAAGTCGAATTGAAAGTTCCCAAGTCGATGCCGGTTTGGTTTGGCTTGTCGCTCTACTGTCATTTTGTGCATACTTTAGGCAAATTAGATCGGGACCTAACAGATTAACGTGGATTCCGAACCACTCACAAACATCTATGCCACCGCCAGGATTCGAACTTGAAGCTTGTGGCACCACAGGAAAGAGTGCTAGCCAATCGGCCATCAGGCTGCTGTTGATGTCAGTGACAAGTATAACATATCTATAGGCTGGGAATTGTTCTCTCAAATTATCTGGGAAAGTGGTACGGTGGTAGAATATGAATGCAGATTGCAGGCTCCTATTGGTATTATAACGTTAGATCTGTTACTTATATATTCTAATGATGAACTCAATACAAACTTTTGAAAAAGTATCATCGTCATGGTGGACCATAGCAGATTTCTAGACAGTAGATGTGTTTTTTTACGGGGTAGGGTTGTCAGAGGAGACTGGGACAAGATAGATGTTTTCTTTACAGGGTAGGGTTGCCAGCCTTATGCTCTTACAGTCATATTAGACAGGATCTACAGTTTTAAAATGGATTTCGAACCACTACAAACATCTATGGCATTGCCGGTACTCGAAACCGAAACTTCTAGCTCCGAGCGCCATAGCGCTAGTCACTTTGGAAATCGGCTCCCTTGAAAAAAAAGTATACCATTTGAAAATGTAATTGGAAATTGCATTCTATACAGAGAAAATCTCATTCCATACATTCCATACTTCTTACATATCATATAAAATATTCAAAACTCTTTTTTTTAACTTTTAGATATGAAAAACCATAGTAAGTCAGAATTATAAAGAAGAAACAGGTTTCGGAATGAGATTCTCTGTAAATTTAGAATATGCCGCAAAATATTCGTTAAAATTCGGAGTAATTTTAAAAACATCTAAAAATATAAAAACCGCGAATTATTTTTTTCTAAGTTTCACTTGAAATAAACACACAAATATTTTAATAATTATCACCGAAATAAGATTGCAAATTTTTTTGATTAATTTCGTAAATCTTACAAATTCTTAATTGCAAGATTTACAAACTTACTTTTTCTAATGCTCCGACAAAAATTAAGAACTCTTTTGAGAGTCCACATGCTGTAATTCCTCGAAGATTTACTTTTATGTTCCTAATTCTTTTATAAGCCGCAACGGATTGATCTTTATCTGGTGTCTGACAACTTTTTAATTCACGTGCACAAATTTTAAAAACATGGCGCCAAAATTAAGAACCATGACAGCAAAAATTTCCCCATTATTAATTTCGCTGATTTAAAAAACAGAAAAAGGGAGTTTTCTTGATTTTGGAGTATTTGATAACTTCGCGCTTGGTGAGCCATTGTATAATTATGCGGTTGGCCTGATCTAGTTCCTTCCGATGCCATATGTAATAGACCTAATACATTACATAATTAAAACCCAGACTTTCTGATTATCTAACTGAAAAGGATTTCGTAAAAAATATTGCAATGAAATGTATGATTTGCATTTGAAAACATAAAAAATTATGCCTTTGTGCTGCTTTCCATTTGAATACATAAATCCTAATTGATATAATAAATCTTATGATGACAAAATGTGTAAACCATTTAAAAAAATGCACATTTCATTTTTATTTGAATGATTGTTTATTCTATTACTTAATTTCAAGCCAAGAATACATTTTTTTTGTCGAACTTCCGATTTCAAAGTCTAAAAATACTAAAACAACGATTTTTTTTGCGTATTAGCGTTACGTTTTTTTTTGTGCCTGAATGGTCGAGTGTCTGGCGCTCGATATCATAGGTTTCGAGTTCGAGTCCCGGCATTGCCATGGATGTTTGTAGTGGTTCGGAGTCCAATTTATGTCGTAGGTTCCGGTCTCATATGACTCCAAGAGCGTCATGGAGCTCAGTCATACTTCTACCTACAGGGTGCTCAATCACAACAGCTGCCCCTTTCCTGGCTGAGAGCCTCTAGCTGAGGCAATGCTTTTGTTGCGTGTTTTTTGTGTTTGTGTTTTTGTTTCATCATCATTTCATCGTCTTCATTTCATCATCATCATTTCATTTTCTTTTAAATTATTATATTGAACTTAATTTATTGAACTTAAGATGAGTCAGACGCCGTCTGACAAGTCGGACTCGTTTTCTCCAGAGAGCCTCCGCTCCATGAGCAGGGCCTTCCTAGGAACTCTCTACCACACTCTGAGGAGTCAAAATGGACACCTCCCAAATGGTTACGGTCGAGCAGCCTGAGCTGCAATGAATTTCTGTTCAACCATCCAGCACCAAAAAGATTATCTGACCCGACTCCAAGCACTTGCTCTTACTTCTCGAGGTTTTATTTCAAGGAGGCAGTGCTCATGCACCAAGGTGCAGAAGCACCAGAGCGCTGCAGCAAATATAAAATCTCCACCTGGGAAAAAGCCTCGTTGACCATCGAGGAGTGCTCCAGGCGGATTAGGAGCCATCTGCACGTACACCGGCATCCCTGTGGCCACACACCTACAATACTCAGGAAGCGGAGCTCGCCGAAATCAAAACGGCGAAAGAGCTCCGGGACAAGGCTGCGGCTCGAGGCCCCAACAACTTGAGAAGCGCAGCAAGCAGCTGCCGTCACCACCTCACCTCCTGCCCTCAATCACCTCAGGGCACCCGCTCCTAGCTAAAAAGAAAGGCGCCAGCCTCTCCTACTCCGGACTCTGATGGGTACCACCACCGTTATTTTCTAAGAAGGACCGTAAAAGGGTACAATATATGGTTGTGCTTACTCCCATTACTAACCCCTAACAAAACGCTGGCTGCCGATCGCTGTGGCTCCTCCACAATTTAAGAGGGTTGCTAAAATTCCACCATTCTTTGTGTCCGCGAAGGGCAAGTGGTGGAATACATTAAACCAACT
>BPLR01005052.1:0-134627 GCA_021605095.1 Caerostris extrusa
ATATATTTTCTAACTTTTAAAGGGAGTTTAATTGTTTATGCTAATATTATTTTTTTTCCATATTTTTAACCACAACAATGCCTGACTCTTTATTGAATTGTAATAATTTCTATAATTAGTTTTTATATAAAATTTTGCATATATTTCATTTATTTATTTAAATGAATTAATTAAATCTTCATTAATACAGCAAATACTCAAAATGATTCTATAAATAACATACTTTTCATTTTATTTCCTTTATAAGACATTTTGAATATTTCTTGGATTTAAATATAAAGTTATCATAAAAGGTTACTAAATGGGAAAATATTCTAACACATATAAGGTATTACAAATTACTTAATTTTTATTCTTTATTCTCTATACAGAAAAAAATGAATTGCATTAATATTACAGATTGAATTTATTTACCTTAGAATTTAGCAATCTAATTTGCATGACACTTGCCATAAACAAAAGACAAATATCGTATCTTGTTCTTTCATCAAAGAGTATTAGTAAAACACTTGTTTTGTAATGTTAATAAAATATTTGTAATATTAAGGCTGATCTTATTATTATTTCGTAAACACAAATCAAGAATAATGTTTCATTTTATCATAATTTTTTTAGACAGATTGATTAAGGAAATAGAAACTTAATAATTTGGAGGCTATCATCGAAAAAAAAAAAAAAAAAAAAAAAGAAATATTTATCAACATATATTTTTTTTTTTTACTTTTCTTTTTTCAAATATTTAGAACAGCAATTCTCCATTCTTTAATTAAATTCCGAACACCGCTTTTTCTAGGTAACCAATATCCCATCCAGTCATCAAAGTTTCCTACATTGTTCTTATTATTTTTTTCATAATTTTTTACAAGGATTAATTAAAGAAATAGAAACTTAATAAACATGCTTTATGAAAAAAATATTAATCAAGATATCTTTTTTTTTTTTTTCTGGAATACCTTAAAACTCATTTTTTTTATAGCTGAATATTTAGAACAACAAATCTTCGTTTTTTTAACTATAATTCCAAGGATCATTTTTTTTCCTTGATAACCAATAACTATCCGGTCATCAAATCTTCATACACATGTTAGCTTCATAAATTAAACTTACGTATAAATAAAATATTGCTATTTGAAATCATATTTAATTTATTTCAAACCTTTTCAGCATGAAAATTTTTAAATAATGCGTAAAAGTCAATGCGGATATGTATTTCCGCCGGAAAGCTGTTTATACTACGCGGGAGAAACATCTCCTGTAAATCGATTACTTACCAGGGGTAGTTAGTATGCAGGAAACCTGCTGTTTGCTGCCCCGCAAGTGACATGCAAGTTGGTTCGATGTGCGTTTCGTGAAATTTCTGCGTGATTCAACCTCAGTTGCCCTCCTATATTTATAAATATTTGGCCAATCCTAAATCTTATTGAAAATTCAAGTTTAATATACAAAAATTATTTTGACACTCCCTGTCTTATACTTACACTGAGATGAACGATATTCTGTATTAAAAAAAAAAAAAAAAAAAATGTATAAATTGGTATTAGTAGTAAAGTATTCGCGATTGTTTTATACTGCAGTAAACAATAGTAAGTACAGTTAATCTTCTATATTTATATATATTTGGTTCCAAATTCAAGTTTAATACACAAAAAATTCTTTGACACTCTCTGTATGACGCTTTCACTGTGACAGATGATATTGTATATTTAAAAAAAAAAAAAAATGTATAAATTAGTATTACTTCTACAGTACTAAACAATTCACGATTGTTTTGTATGAATAATATTATTTAATTAGAATTTTGTGAAAAAACAATATTTGAGAAGTTTAATTTTAGGTCTTAAATTTTCTGAGGTTTCTAGAATTTCTGCTAAGTTAATGAAATAATTATAAAAATAATCAAAGAAATGAAAGGTAATTATGATTTCATTTCAAATATTCAAATACTTTATATACAAAAAACTGTATGAGAAAAACTAACTATTGGA
The DNA here is from genome assembly GCA_021605095.1 of Caerostris extrusa. Classification (NCBI taxonomy): domain Eukaryota; kingdom Metazoa; phylum Arthropoda; class Arachnida; order Araneae; family Araneidae; genus Caerostris; species Caerostris extrusa. The sequence continues at coordinate 1,986 of BPLR01005052.1, forward strand.
ATTGATTTGATTCTAATATAGCGTCATAAAAATATTTTGTTAACATTTTAAATATAGTAATTTTTCAAAGGAGCCATTTTTCTATTAACTAGAAAATTGTTAATGCAATCTACTTATAATTAAAAAACGTCAATTGGCTAGTATTATGTCGGGCTTATAAAGTTAAATTTTTAAGTCCTTTATCAAATATTATTTGTTTTAAGAGGATTATAAGCATTGAGGGAAAAACATGCTTTAAAAGGAATATCACAATTAAATTCAATACAATACAATTCCATATAAGAAAAAATGCTAACCGTTTTAAATACAGAAGTTGAAATATTTAATTACTGTGCGCTTCAATTAAATTATACATTATAATGTATAATAATTTAATTGAAACATACATATATAATGTTTTGCGATGCAAATGTTTGTTTTTGTGAGTTTTTATATGCTGACTTTTATATATTTTATTTATTTTTATATATTTTTATATATTATGTGTAAACCTCGATAATGCTTGTTGGTTCAGTATTGTTTTTGCTGGAAACAATGATTCTTTTTTTTTCTTGTATTTTCAAATCTAAACTTCATAAAATCTTCTATTCATTTAAATATATTTTTTATCAATGATGCAACTAAATGTGATGAGAGAGTTATTATGACATAGTGAAAAACATATTTTTAAATCACCTTTTAAATTTTTTGTCACAATATTCACAACTATGAAGATATTCTTTATATTTTAATAACACAAATTAACTTGTGATGTTCTATATCTTTAGATATGTTAATGTTTAGAAAAATTAAGTATAAATATTGCATTTTTTATTGTTGTTACTGCTGTATCAATTTTTACATTAAAATAAAAGGATATTAAAGTGTTGAAATAATGAATAGATTAAAATGATTTGAAACAATTATAACATAAGGCATCATGGTTGATCCGTTTCTGTTTAATTAGTCAAATATGTGTATTTTTATCCACATCTGATAAAAAGTTAGCAAAAATCTAAATCGATATGTTTAAATGGATTTAATATATTTTAATTTTCTCATGTGGAATTAATTTAATCGACTATATAGTTTCATGTAATTTTATAATTACTTTAAAAAATTATAAAATAATGGTGATGCAATTTTGGTTTCAATACACAATAGATACATTAGAGTAAAAGGCATATGAAAATAACTAGCGTATTATCACATTACGGTAATGTTTTTTTTTTTTTAGTGCCATAATGCTTTAAGGAATTTAAAAGCATGGTGAGACTACATGAATTTTCTAATAAGCATAAAGTAACAAAGTTTTTAAATGACCAGTTTTTAAACATATATGTATTCATTTAATATTAATACAATTGACATATTAAAAATAAAATTTAAGTTGAAAGTTACATTTTCTTTTGCTATTTCAATGAAAATTCTATTAAACAAAAAACTAAAGAAATGTTTATGTACTTTTTTACAATTCACATTTGTTATTTTGCTTTTATTGAATTTATTGTAGATTTATGAATTTATCTAGTATTTATAAATGAACTATTTTGTAATTCAATACATATATTAGAGAATGAATAACATATTTAGTACTACAGAAATTCACTATAGACTTTATGGGTTTGTTATAAGTAAACGACTGTCTTTCCATTATTGTTTCGTTTGATATTGTTACAGATGTATATTACTGCAATTATAATATGTTTCTTTTCAAACAATTTCGTAAACACTTCGCATTGGAGAAACAAGCTCATATTTATCAGCTTTGAATGACCAAAATAATTAGTAATTTCTAATAATTAATGCTTTTATTTCCGTATTCGACTGTTGATCATACTTGTTAAAAGCATATATAGATTAATAATAAAAAAATAAAATAAAATAATAAATAAAACACAAGGAACTCCAATTAATATTATTTTTAATTCTGTGTTCTTTATTGAGCTGTAAAACAATAAGGGAATTTAACCGAATACATAAATTAAGAGGATCTGGGGGATATATTCTGGGGGATATAATCTGATTCCACATTTATTTATGATGATTTTGGTTTCTTAACAAATCATTTTAAATGTGCTGTTTTTTTTGTTAATCACAATCATATAGCAGTAAGAAGTGTCTTCTCTCTTTTAATACTACATGAATAAAAACAATGTCTTATATTTAAAAAAGAAAAAGAATGGATAGTAAAGAATTAAGTTACTAAGGAAGCAGAAAGAAACTACTACAGGATAAAAATATATATGTAGAAAAATTAAATAAAACTTTTTTTATAGATAACAGCCCAGTTGTTATCCCAGAGTTAAATTAATTTTCAAATTTCATGGACAGTTACATATTTTTATTTAAATAATAATAATAAAATATTAAACAAATATAAAAACAAGTATCAGAGAAATATATGTCTAAATTAAATATTTTTGTAAATTAGAGAAAAAAATATTTTAATTGAGGTCCTTTTTTTCTTTGAAATGTGCTCATTATTGCCCAGAAATTCGAGAATTTTTAAAAAAAAATATTTGCTAAGAAAGTAATCAAAGGAAATTATACATGTAATTAATTTATGCAACATTTGCATTGTTAAAATATTGATTATACTAAATTTTTCCTACAACCAATGTTAATTTATACTATTTAAAGATTTGGAAGCACTTTGCCCTGAATAAAATTATAACAGACTTTCTTTAATTGCATGTCAAAAATTTATTATATACATAATTTAAATCTTTTTTTTTGAATTACAGAAAGCCATTGTATTAATTTGATTATGAAGAATTTGTGTGACTAATTTTATTATGTAAATGCTTATCATGGAATATCTCGATTAAAAATAAATTGTCAAAGCAGCCAAAACGAAGGCACTGTTGAAATTAAGGAGAATGCCCAATGTAATAATTATATCCAAATGACAAATTATACTCTCTTTACAATATTTTTGTCGAAACACAGTATATCCATTTTACCGAATTCCCTGTGGCCCGGGAATGATGCTTTTAAATCGGATTAAAAACGCACATTTTGAAACAAATGATGCATTAAATTTTCAAAATATGATAAGCGCTTTCAAATTAGCTTTATGTTGCTTTTGATAGGTCTCTAATACTGCATAAATAATTAAATAAATTGCATTTAGTGCAATTTTTTTTTTATTTCAATGGCAAGGCAAGTACAAGAAGAATAAAAATAGTAATAATAACAAAAATAACAAAAAGGAAAAAATACAAAAGAATAAATGTCGAAAATGCACAGATGACCGAAGTCATTGTCTTAAGAGTTCTCTCGCACGCCAGTAAAGCGCTGTCTCCGAGTCGCCGTCAAGTACCGTACATCGTTGGAGGTGGTCTCTGTTCATTGGGTCACTTGAACCACATAGGGGGCAGCCAGGATTCGAAAATAATTTAATGCGATGGAGATGTTCTGCTAGACAGTCATGACCAGTTAGAAGTCGGAACTGGCGACAGCATGCCGTCTCGATTGCTGGGTATTGCTAAAAAGTTCTTTCAGCTCTCCAACGCTTTGACTTGATCTCATCATGAATTTGTAGCTTATGGTTTTTAGTCATTATTTGTTTGATATAAAGTTTTATAGAATGGAGGGACAGTGGCGAGGATCTCGTTTGAAGTAGTTTTGAGCCTCTTTTTTTTAGACAATCTGCTTGTTCGTTCCCAAAAATGCCACAGTGGCCAGGTATCCACTGAAGTACCACCCGTTTCATTTTTAAAGTCAGTTCCCGCAAATGATTTTGACACTGGGAGATTTTCTGATGAAGGTGGCTTGGTGGAACTAATAGCCTGAATTGCGGCTTGTGAATCAGACAAAATAACCGCTCTGTTGAATCTATCCTGGAAAATTAGTAAATACTTCAAAGCAATTCGGATAGCCTCCACTTCTCCATCAAAAGATGTTCGATATTTCCAGCTGAAACGTAGAAGGAGAACAAGTTTGAAAAGACTCCTGAACCTGCAGTAATGAGATTTTCATAAAAGGAGCCATCTGTGTATAGTGCAACCATTCAGATTCTGGATATCTTGTATCAATAGTATCAAGTGTACTAGACCCTCAAACCTCTATAGAGGTGTTCTTCTTATAAAGTTCACCTGAAAGACTTAAATTTGCTCAATCTGCATGTAATCAAATGGACTATAGGGCTTTTCTAACTCCTGAAAAATAGCTGGCAAATTAAGGTTCTGTCTGACATCCAGAACAAACTGAACAAAAACCTTTTGAGTTTTTAAATTTCTAGTGGTTGTTGGATAATTAATCCAGTAGGGATTTCCAGTTCTAATTAATTTCTCATATAGAATCAGAGCTTTTCTTTAATGATAGTTTTAATGGGTTTATTATTTGTCAGTAACAGCATAGCAAGAATTGGTGTTGATTTGACGGCCCCAGTAATAAGTCGTAGAGCTTGATTTTGTAACAGTTCTAATTTTTGCAATACTTGCTCATTTGCCGCAATAAAGTGGTTCACAGCAGTAAGTAATTAAGGGTCGAATAAAATTTTATATGTAACATTTAAAGTTGATCGATCACATCCCCAAAGAGATCCAGCAAGGCGCTTTAAAATAGACACTCTTTTAGAAAGCGATTTGAAGTTGATTCGATATGCGATTTCCAGTTTAGTTTGTTGTCGAAAGTCACTCCCATTTAGTGCAATATCAATTGATATTATTTTATTTTATGCATGCATTGTATGTTTATAAAATTAAATGAACAATAATTTCTTGATTTTTATTATGCTCCTCATGTATTGCTTCAATTTATAGGAACACCCAATATAAGTTTATTTAAAGAACACATTTTAAAATTTTAAACATAAATATGTGTGGCATATTCCATTATAAGAAGCCACTCAATTTGGAAATCATTTATGAATACATCATCTTTTCAAAAGTTTTGAAAATATGAACAGGTTCTTTTTTCGCTGCAGTATTTTGTAATACAAAAGTCTTCCACAATATAACGTAATTGTAATTTATATATTAAGTATAAAATCCATAACAATTTTTAAATAACACTATCTAAATATTTAGCTGTATTTATAACTTTTGATTGAATTACTATTACAAACTGTACAAATATAAAAATATTATAGGAAAGCAAGTTGTTAGTTTTGTTGCTGAAATGGCATTATTAATCTCATATAATAAACTGCACAAATATTAAAATTTTATTTTAACAAAATTTAAAAAAAAATTTTTATTTGTTAATTAATTAAATTTTATTTATTTATTTATTTTTATTTAAAAAAAAAACAATCAGCAAAAATACTTAGTGTATTCTTATTAAGAAATGTCAATTACTATAAGTTAATTAACAATAGAGAAAAAATTCAGAAAGTATATATATATTTTGATATATATTAAATAACATTGATATATATTTTTATTTGCGTTACATTTGAAACTTCAACGATATTTTGTATGTTTGTGAACAGTTTTTCGTTAAATTAAAAGCACTCAATTATGTTTCTAAAAGGTTCTTTGCCTTGATAATTGGTTGTCATGTAAAAAATGTAAATTAATCATCTATAATTGAATGTTAAATTATTTTATTATTTTTGAATGTTTTATTTTTTATTTTATTCTTATAAATATGTATTAAGCCCTTTTAAGTATATTTTCACTTATTAACTCAAGATGAACAAATCTTATTCAACTGCATGAATTTAAGAAATGACAATAAAAACCTAATTTTCTTAACAATAATTTAAAAAAAAAATTAGTTTTAATAAACTTTAATAAGTTTTTAATAATTTATATAGAGGGAATAATGATCTTTAAGAGATATCTAAATATATATTTGTGATCTTAAGATATATTATTATCAATGCATAAAAACTCATAAAATGAAAATTTACATTATGCTTATGTGCGAAGACTATTAAAAATTTATTGATTAATTATAGTTAAAATTGATATGCAAAAATCATATTATTTAACCTGTCACAAGCTCAATAAATCTTTTAAAATTACAACAATCAGCACTGCAAAACATTTTAATCAATAAAAGTAATTTTAAGTTAATGCATGATTAACTTTCCTAGTTAAAATATGTACTGTAGCTAACAAAAAAAAGTTTTAAAAAAACTGCACTTGGAAATCCCTTCATAATATCAGGTTTGTGCATATAATCAAAAGGAATGCGTGCTTTTTAATATTTGTTTTATTTTTTGCAATTTTAATTTAAAGAAACTTCCGCAAATTCAAATAAACCATTTTTTGAAAAGAAAAAAATAAATAAAAATTCAAAGAACTTATGTAATCTAAGATTTATATTACTCGCATTCCTTGCAAAAATTAGTAAAAAAAAATAAATTAGTTCGAAAAGTAAATTAAAAAATAGATTCCATTCTTCTACGTGAATACCAAATAGAAGTGGTACTTTTTTTTTTTTTAAAGCGCATCTAAGCAAAAACAGCAATAAAAAAAATCGTTTAATTTATTTTTTTTTTTTTCTTCACTTCCCGTTGATTAAAAATGAATAACTGGAAGAGAATGTTTGAACGGTTTATTATGCCTCCAAATTATGCTCATTTCGGGATAGCGTCTTCATTGAAGGCCAGAACGAAACGGCTTCCTACCATCGATCAGAACTAAGACATGATCGCCATCTAGCGAAGAATTTATCAGCATTATTTTTAAAGGAATAGGAAGAAGAGCGTCATTTATGCAACGAAATCATTCATCAAAAATATCCGTGAATTTAAGAGGATAGTATATCGATTTTATTATTCTCAGAGCTGAGCTAGGTTCTTTTCTGCATCTATCAAACCTTTTTATAGTCCTGGTGTTTGATTTTTTGACATCAAATTTTAATCTCATTTAAGAAGTACAAATTTTATAGGCAGTATGCATTTTATAGGTAGTTTTCAATCAAAAATATTACTGAGAAAATCAAATTTGTTCGAGACTTACGATGTCCAATCTTTTTATTTATAGGATATAAATTTTCTACTCAATATTTTAGAAGATTCATAGATTTACTATAATTTATTTATACGTATTATTTTTTATAAATTATTATTTCAATGTGTTTTGCAGCAAATAAAATATTAAATACGTAACATAAATAGAAAATTAAAAATTTTAGCATCTTGAATAAATTTTAAATATTTAAATTAACGTATCAATTTGTATCAATTCAACAGTTTGTATCAACACAATATCCACAATTATTATTTGATAAATTTCAGGCATTAAATTTTTTTGGGTTAAAATAGTATGAATACTACTGTGTCCAAAAAGTAAGACCAATTATTCAATTTAAATTTTCTAGGCATAGGGTATTTCAATTTTTTTTTTTCTTTTTACGTAGTTGGTACTGTCGTTGATATCTGTGTAAAATTTGACATCAAAATATTCATTAGTGTTTGAGTTACACTTGGTTTTGTGAGATACTAAAAAAATGATTCCGACGATTTTTGAAGTGTCTGAATTAATTGAGTAAGTTCCGTTAAATTTTGTTGTGGAAACGTATAGAACGTTGCAAAAAGGCATTCAGTGAAAATTTCTATATCGGAAAGAAATGTTTAGAAGTGGTAAAAACAGTTCAAAGAAGGCAGAAAATGCGTTGAAGACGAAGAGCTCTCTGGTCGATCATCAACTTCAACCGACGAAGCTCACGTCCAACAAATTAAAGATTTGGTGCTTGCAAATAGTCGATTTACAATTAGAGATCTTGTTAATGTTGTTGGAATTTCAAAACTCTATTTTAAAAGATGTTTTGGCCCTCAACCGTGTCAAATCTTGATTGGTACCGAAAACACTGAATGCGCTTGCTCACACTGCATTGATTCTTCGTGACTTTTTCGCCAAAACTGAAACCACCATCGCATCGCACTACTTCTGGCTATTCCCCTAAGCTCAAAAGACCGCACTGGGGACAACGTTTTGAGTCGATTGAAGAGAAATTTCAAAAATCACCGGAATCAATTTTAGCATCTCACAAAACCAAGTGTGACTCAAGCACTAATGAATATTTTGATGCAACATTTCACACAGATGTCAAGGACAGTGTCAACAACCTAATAAAGAACAAAAATTGAAATACTATATTAGCCCAAGAAATTTAAATTGAAAACTGGTCTTTCTTTTCGTACACAGTAGTATATATTCAGATTTTTAAAATGAATACCTAGCATACAGTCTAACAAAAATAATTATGTGTCCTAAAGGACTTTTATAAATACCATTAGATCTTCCCTTAAGTGGTATCGTTCGAATTAGCTAGAAGGGAACTAACTACAATTGGTGCAATGCAGTTGATTAACACAATCAATTAACATGGTTAATTAACCTCTATTTCAAAATTTTTCCATCACGTAACCAGAAATTTTCCATGCAATTGATTTAGCATGATAAAGTTATTATATTGCAATTTTTGTAAAAATTAAGTAAACCTTTTGGAGATATAAGGGTTCAAAAATTGACTTTTTCTATATCAAATGAAATTTTCGCATAATGAACTATCTATCTCGTTCTAATATATATATATATATATATATATATATAAATTGTAAACCCATCGAAAAAAAGCAAAAATAAAAACATAACTTTTTCCAAATTTTTGGTAATATTTAAAAAAATCGTTAAATAGTAAACACAGTTATGAAAAAGAAATATAATATACTAAACTTTTCATGCTGTTGGCTTTTTAGTATCATTAACATATAATTTCCTTTGCACTTGTTCAAGATATATTCGAGATATTCAAGAAAACCTTTTTTTCCAAGGGACCTTTTTTTCCAAATATTAAAAAATAATTATTATATATCTATTTTTACGCAAATTAGATTACGCTGATATACCGGGCGCAAATTCAGAAAGTTAACAAAAAAAAAGTTTAATCAATATATTTTGCATTTTTAATTAAATTTCTTGTTCTGAAAATAATTTTCATATTTTGAAAAATAATTTAGTTCTATTATTTTTTCTTTATCATAAATTGATTTCATAAACTAATAATAAATAAAACTAAAAAATAATAATTTTAAAGCTTATATTTTTATGCTTTAAGTAAATTTTTAAAAAAAAAAAAATAATGAATATTTTTTTTCTTTAAATAAGAACTGTATCGGTCTTTGATATAATTCAAAATTAGTTGCTGTAATATTTAATAATAATAAAATGGGTTTTTCAAATATTTTTTAAAAATATTTAAAAAAAAACATTTAAACTGTTAAGCAATTTTACACAGCTATAGGTAGTTTAATATAGTTTTTATAATATGCTTATAATTGATTTTTTTATGTATAATTCCCATTATTTCCTGTGTTTTTCCATTTGTGTATTTATTGTGTATATTTTATGCTTACTTAAATATTATATGGTATTGCCAGCTACAATAAACTTAAGACATTTTATTTGCTAAGTTGTATTCAAAAGAAACCAAAGAATATTTTAGGGTATAATTTCAAAAAAAAGAAGGAAAAAATTCAACTTGAAATATATAATTTTGACACGTTAGCATCTACGCATTTTTTTTTTCTATGCAGATCATGGACCATTTATTCCACCTATACATGCACGAGCAGCTCATACACGTATAATAATTGGATGATATTACTTTCTATGAAGTCTTTTACAGAAAACTGATACTCATTTGCCTGTCGTGTGAGACAAAACTTGAAAATTCCCACGTTCTTACCTGCACTGATGTTTTTCTAAAATTTTCTTTGTCTTTTGACTTTTAGATTATTTGGTGTATGACTTTTTACATAGATTTTATCCTACATATATATGTGTGTTTGTGCTCATAAGCACTTACGTGTTTAGGTTTAGCATGGAAATTTATAAATTCTCTGTCTATATGATAGCACTTGCAACTAACATGCAGGAAGATTCAGGATTCGAACTATTTAATGTGTGGGCAGTTGTCATATATTCCAAGGGCAAAATACTCAATATCCAATGTGAGAACTTACGGAAGACTCCTTTATTAATATTCAATTATCACTATAAGAATGTAATAGTTATAAATTAACTAAGAACCCTTTTAGAATTTTCTTATGAGTTTTGATTAAACAGAGCTTTACAACAGCAAAAAAAAAAAAAAAATAAATAAATAAAAATGTAATCTTAATGATAGTTAGTCTAAGTTAGCTTATGAAATACAAATAACTATTTAACTTCTTTTATTATTTTATATGCTTGTCTTATACATTGATTATGTTTAATTAATTTCATTCAAATAATAAAACTATAATCCCTTCAACTTCAATGGAGTAAAAATAACTCTTTAAAACTAACGCAACTAGTAGCATGCCACATTGGCAACTTGTTAATTTTATCATTGCTAGAGGATAACTTGCTCAAAAATTTAAAACTTGCCAGTCATTAACTAATTATTTTTAATCATGTAATGAGTCCCACTATGATGTAAATGAGTCCCGCATTGAGGAAGGACATCAGTTTAAACTGTGCTTCAATGAAAATTTCTACCTATTTACATGGAATCTGAATCACACTGACACCACACATGAAAAACTTGAGTAACCTTGACACACCTCATCTCAAATAAAATTTACCTGTAATATATTGGAAATTGGATCTGTATATATATTTCTGTCAACTAGTGTCCAATTAATGTTTTCACGATTCCTGGTGAGTTCTTTGTTACAATGAAGTAGTGTTAGTGTTAGTAATAGCATTCTAGGTCACCTTTGCTGCAATATTCCAGTTTAGCCAAAGCTATCTTAGACAGTATGTTCCTAATTTAATGTGAAAGTTTTCATTTTAGTATTTTCTGTTAGTTAGTTCAAACTATTTTGCACACCCGCATCTGGCCACTGCACTATTAATGTTGATATATAATGTTTGCCATGAATTATTCTGAGTAACCTTGATACTGTGCATGCATGAATGTTGGATATCAAAACAACTTCCGAAATGGAATGTTCCATGCACTTATATCCATCATCATTCCAAGTTTATAATCTGGTAATTCTCACAGTAAAGTCATACCCATATTATAAGCTGTTCAGCACAGTGAATCCGAAAGCACTATTAACGATATGCACATTTCATTAAACGTTGAAGTTATACTAGTGACAAATTTTACTTCCGCTAGTGCATATGCTACTATGTGTTTGCTCCGGTTTTTAGTGCAGTTAACTTTAACGATTTTAAATTTAAAAAAATATTTTCATAAATAGTGAAAGTAAAAGTTCTTTATCCATAAACTGACTTATTTACATTTATTTTTATGAAAAACTAAATAAAAAGTGATTATAAGACACCATGAAAAGATTCAAAATAAATCCAGTGGTGTTTGAAGTAAAATGGCGTAGATAAAACCATTATTTGGTCCATTAATGATTTCTCGTTATCATTTTAACATTCTTTTTCTGCGCCTGAAATTCTACTGTCAGTCTTTCTATACTATCTATATTTTACTAAAACACGCATTCTAATCTATAAGGATCCATGAATATAGATCCATGAGGCCCGTTTCAATTTTTATCAAAACATGTTCCTAGAGAAGTCTATTATTAAGTTTGAAAGAAAAAGTGTAAATACTATGAAAATTCAATTTATTTTTTCATCATATTTTCAGTGCAAAATTTGTTTCATTTTTATAATTTTAGATAAAGACTATGTCAGAAGTGGATTTTTGGGTAGTCAGACGGATTTCGGGCTGATTGTCGAGTGACTAGCGCTCTAGCGCTGGGTGCCACAGGTTTCGTGTTTGACTCTCGGTGGTGCCATGGAGGTTTGTAGTCTTCCGAAATCCACTTTAAACAGTAGGCGGTGGTCTAATATGACTGTAGAGAATTGGGCGTAGGGCTGGAAACCCTACACCGTAATAAGAACCTCCTTTGTCTCGAAATGGGCCAGTAGGCAGACGGCCATGGCTCACCATGAGGCTGTTGCGCCAATGAAGAAGATGAAAGAGGCCAAACGATCATAAGATGGATTTTGTATTTCACTCATATGTTCCAATATTAGTCCACAGATAAACTATGAGGAGGAAATTAATTTTATTGCTAACTGGAAGGACTTACAAGAGTAATTGACTTAAATTTTCGTATTATCAGGTAGTAAATATGTCCACCAAACATCAGTTAACTTGAATGACCATGCGAAGCTTTCGAACCCCCAAATATTCATCACGTTTCTGAAAAGTGTAATTGACATAAGTAGCCAAAACAGTCAAACCTGCGTCCTGAAATCAGAAACTAATTACCCTTGTTACCAAAGTCAGTTGATTTGGGACTAAAATACAGTTATAACCTAAAATATAAATGTAGGCTAATTTGTATTAAAATACAAAAATATTTTTTTGAAACCTAAAATTCTTATCACATTATGATTAAAATTATTATCATAATACAGTTTAGAATTTTTTTTCACGTATACTATAAAATGTCCCTTGTTGAAAAAAATAGTAGTTATAAATATATCATAAATTTTGTTAGCTTCAACTTAGGGGTTAGTTTTATACTTATCATTGTTGTATTTACAAAATGCCATTGAACAAATCAGGAATGCAAAAAGCTGTATCTTAAAAATCTCTGTATATAAAATATTTTAACATTCAATGGCAAAATTAAATTTCCTTTTGATTTTTGATTATCTTCCGTAGTTATTTCTCCAATTGAATTATTTTTTATTCGATGGAATGATGGTGTGGGTAGCTATGTCTTCTGGCAACCCTTCTACACTAGTTATTCTACGTGTGACTTTAACAGATCACGAATAAGTTTATTATATCCAGCAGCTTTTCGGTTACTCTTCATTGTACGTCTACAATGTAGTCTTCCTTGACAACAAATGCCAGTCGATTTCCTGCTCATGTATCTCTGGATTAACCGTGCGCTGTTCATACCATTTCTTGGCCAGGAAAATCAATAGACCTTTCGGTAATTGAACATGTATGGTACATGATAGACCACCACAGTATGAAACCCTAACGCAGTATAGCTAGAGCAATAGTTGAGAAGTTCCGACAGAATTTCTGAGAGATTAAGGCAAGATAAGAAATCTAAAATAGATTATCACAAGATGAGATAAGAAATATTAACCATTTCTTACCTATAATTATATACACGCATGCATTGCCGCCAGAGAAGGTTTCACCAATTTCTGATTTTAGCATTTAATGTATAAACGCAAGTCATCAAAGTGCGAAACAATATGAATTTTTTTATCATTTTGATTTCTTCCTTCATAGAGTAATTTCATATTTAATTTCAATAAAAAATATTCAATTTCATTATGGGGCTGCATTTTTTATGGATAAGCTTGTGTTAGTAACTTGTGTTTTTTGTACAGAAGAACAGTGTAGAACAAAAATAAGTCGAATAAAAGAATAGGTGTATTAGTTCTTCCTAGGTTTATTAGTCCGACATACGAGTATGCGACGTAAAACAAATTTGACAGAAAAAGTTCAATAATTATTGTGAAATTTTTTGTTATCGAACATCCCTTTCAATATTATGCAATTTGAAATTGTAAATAAAATTTTATATTAAAATTATTTCGAAAATATTTTTCTCCTCTATTAAGCTGTTTAGTTTAGCTGTTTACCATCTATTTCAGTTCAGTCTATTTGATGGAAACCTGGAAATGGAAGTGGTGAACCAAGTCAGCTATATACATGTGAGTTTAATATAATAAAATATACATTTACTATAAGACGTAGTGGTTCAAAGAGCTTCCTAAAGACAAATTCAAGTGTTTAAAAGCTTCCATCTCAAAACCTATGGCATATATGATCTTTCGCCCTATAATATTCGGAATGCATTGGTCGAAATCTTATGAATTTCATCAAAATACAAGCTGTTATTTTCAAGTAAGCCCTACAAAACGTCGTGTGGTATTACAAAGACCACCGGTTACTAATGCCCGACATGAGAGACATGCTGTCATTCAACCAAGTCAAATAGTTTGATTTAAGAACTTTGATCGGTTGCAAGAGAAGTATCAACATGAACAGTAAGATTACATCTGAAGCATGGCAACCATTGCTGCTGTGCCAAGGAAAACTGCTAGAAAAGCCTACCAGGGGAGAATATATAATCATGTCGTCTGTTTTATATATAGCTTGGTTCTAAGTACAACATCAAGATGGAAACATCACGATCGCATCTAGTTCACAGAAGCGGAAATTTGGACAACAGAAATGGCATTTCTGATGAGGTACGGTCTGTAAAAATGCGCTATATTATAAGTTCTCTTGACGCTACCTATTAAATGAATAAAGCTAAGGAAGTCATATTTCCAGGAATGTATGACTTTCCTCCATAAGGAGGTTGTTCAATTGTAGCTCTAGCCAGGACATTATCCAAATAGATTACCCATTAGTATGCCTGTTCAATTATTGTTGAGAAATCCGTACGACAAAACTCATCAGACCGTACGGCTTATGAATTTAGCTAAAATTTTGAATCAGTGCAGAATATTGTATTCATATATGTCATCTAAATCATTTTCATTTCGATATTCGATCGCATTAGAGATGCAAGTTAGGTAGATTTTACTGATTTCTGCATTATCTGTGCCTCAATATTCTTTTATATGTAAAAGGTCAATCTCCTACCCTACTGATAATATGATACACTATTTTATAATAAATACGATTTTACTTTTCGCTAACCGTCATAGTGTTTATGTTTTAATAATCTGTATTGTAATACTTAAACGACTAAAGTATTCCTAAAACATTCGGTTTCAATTGATTTAAATTTCCCTATAACTTTGATATTACAGTTGTTCTTCTGTGTCTATCGGCTTGCACCTTTCGAAATAGAATGGAAATAAACAGTTGGCATTGTAATAAATAAAATAAAAGAATGCTGAATAATGCCAGTAGGAATTTTATCTATATGATGGTATCTAAAACCTAAGCCTTTTTTAAAAAACTTGAAACTTGAAACTTATTGTTGAAAATTGAAACTTGAACAAAAAATACACTTCCTTTCTGTTTTCCTCTCTTTTAGAAATCAAAATCAAAATATATTTTTAAATGTTTTATTCAGTTTATCCATATTTTATTGAATATAAGTTGGTTTATTTGGATCCAATTTCATAGGTTTCCAAAATTCATAGCCTACCAATAGAAATAGTTAGTTTTCTAATTTTTTTTTAACTGCTGTGTAGAAATTGAGAAGAAAGTTAAAAGTCATCTTTAGAAAAATTAAGTAAGTTCTTAGTAAAAGTCGTGCACTCCTTCATTTATTATATGCTTTAAGAGACCATTGCGAAGTTTCTTTATTAAAAAGTAAGCGTTATTTATCACTTCAAAAACTTCTACAATCTCATTAATGTGATAATTCTGCTTAAATAATTCCACAATTTTTAAAATAGCAAAAATATAAAACACACTGAAGTGGCTAGTATTTAATTACTTAAAAGCATCGGAGTTACAGGTGAATAGCAGAATTTTTAAAAGTAAATTTTTAAAGTTTTTAATAAGTTAATAAAGTTTTTAAATAGTTTTTTTAAAGTTTAAAGAATTTTTAAAGTTTCTTATGACATGATTTTAATCAAATGAATTTTACCTTACAGCTTGATAAATACTAAAGCTTCCATCGTATTTAATGTATATGCTCTGATATCCCAGTGGAAATGCAGGACAAGATATATATTTAAAAATATATATGATAAATTATTTTTAAATCAATAAAAAACAATTGATATTATCTTTTCTAACAATGCTAACCAAATGAATCTTGAATTCATTTCTTTAAAATATAAAGTTGGTGATAAAGCCTTCTATAGAAAATTATTGCTTGTCCACATGTCTATCTTCTACATCAACAAAAACCTAAAAATACCAAACGGGGAATTTATAGAGCGAATTATGGTGGTAATGGTTTAGTCAGGAGCCGACTAAGTTATAGAGTTCGAAGGGCCAAATAAATTTATATTTGTGCCCAGAAAATTGCCTTACAAGAAATGTATGGGGCTTGAATCCGATAAGACTAACCGACACCAAATCTATACACCATAAGATTAATCTACGAGGTTGACCACTTCTCACAAGTCCCATAAAGGGTCAATTTAGCCAATACCTTAAGGAATTCCATTAAATATATAGGATGTCAGTCTTTCCTCTTACCACGAATCATTCAATCCAATTATTTTTAAGCCTTATCCAATGTAGCTGCTAAAAGCCATGGTGATAATGCGTCTCTAAGTAAGCAAAGTAGCGTAAGAGTATAACGGTTAAAAATCAAATTTAGCTCCCCGCAGTGTTTGCTCAGGAGGCATAGTACATAGCAATTACCCAAATCTGAATTTAATGGGGAAATGGATATCCATGGTTAGTTTGGGAGAAAATTTTAATCAGACAGTGTTTTCTTCACCGAAAAATGTTTTAAATCGCAGTCTTTCAGTGTTGAAAAAATTAAAAGGAACGTTTATTATTATTTTATGTTATCGTTAAAACTTATAATAGTTGATTATGATTTTGTATGAATTGATAAATAATATTTCCAATTTGTTAATTTACCAACCCTTATGTCATATTAACATAATTTGTTCGCGATTAATGATGTGATATAATAGTTCAAATAGTTTCACTAAGCCCTTTTTTTTTAAATTTTGTATACTAAGCTTAAACAACTGCAATCAAACTGTTAAATTTTGTAAAATTGGAGAAAATTTAATCACAAACTATGAATGAACTTCATTGCTTTTGAAGTCAAAATTACAATTTTTTTTTACCAAAATACTATACTATATATTTCATCGTTTATTTAATTTTATTTACTTATAATCACTTGGATCAAATTTAATGTGACATGTTATGCGTTATATTTGCACAATCTTTAAAATTCTGAAAAGTATTTATATTATTCCCTTCCATATAAAATATTAAATACTCTCTTTAATATCCTTAATAATATTGAAAGAAAAATAAATTTCTAGAAGAAATTAAATATAGCTTAGAAATTATAGAAATATAGTTTAGTAAATTAGAAGAAATGTAGTTTTATCAAGAGAAAATTATTGAAGAAACATACCAACCTCTGTTTTTCAAATAATGTAAACAAATATTTCGATGTTTGGCACAATCTAGAAAGGCCTTAGCGAAAAATCTCTCAAAATCGAAAATCGTAATTCTATTTAAATGTATTTCCAGTTCTGTGAAGTATATTAAGTATTGAATTAAATAATTATCTATTGATTTCATGAAAATTCTTTTATTTTTATTTTATTACTTTAAATTAAATTAACATAAAAATTCTTGAAACGCCGTGAAATGAAAATATATATAGTTACACATTTTTCTATTTACAAACTATTATTTTTTACTTTGAATTTTGCCATTAAAAATAATTTAATTAATGTAAGATTTTCTATAGAATGTAATAAAAAAAAAACTACAAAATTAGTATTACTCTTTTAGAGAAACGGATAAATTTGTAAGTTTTGTGCAAATTGTAGTACATAAAAGCAATAACAACATAAAGTTTAAATATTTTTTAAATATATACAATAAATCAAAATTATCATAATATTTACAGCTAAAAGTTTTAGAAAGTAAATTTTATTTCTTTTAACATTTGTACTCTTTACGAAAACCAAAAATATTACGAATTACTGTAAACAATGAAATTATGCAAACAGTTTCGCATTGTCTATTAAATGAATGGTTTATATTTCAGAAAATTATATAAAATTATAGATAGATATATATATATATATTCAATCAAAAACTACAAAAAGTAAACAATAAACAAACAGGTGGTTTAATAAAGTTTTAATAGCATTCTCTATATATAAATTTTCATATGCTTCATAATTAGTCCCAATAATATTATTTACCAAAACAAAAACGAGAAAAAACTTAAAATTAATTTATTTACTATCTGAAATATGACTAAGATGAAACTAAGAAACTGAGCACCATTATATGCAGACTAAAGTTAAAAGAAGAACAAAATCTGCCGAGGTAGAAAAACAAAATATACGTATTTACAGATTCTGAAACAAGGTGAAAAACAAGTCGTCCATGAAATGAGATAAAACTCATAAAAAAATTAATTATAATATCCTGAAGATAGCTTTGACAAGGAATGCTCTCTGAACATTATAAACCACCTTATTTTTTATCGCTTGATGACAGGATTCATACGACAAAAGGAATCTGGTAATTATTCTAACAACAAAATTCTTATTGGAACCCAAGTTCCTTTGTTCAGAAGTGTGAACAATTAAACATTGGTGAGAAATCGCCAAATCTATAAACTATTTTTTATTTCATCTACGCATCTCTTGTCATTGTAAGATGAAAAACTACATTTTGTTCTTTCCAATAATTTAATAATTTTGTGTGTGCCACAACATCTAATAAATCAATTTAAGTGTCATTATGACTCTTCAACTGAATTAATACATCATGGTTTAACGAAATTGTTTCTTTCAGTAGATAAACGAATTGTTACGCTTATATTATTTACGCATGTATAGGAACACCTACATGGTTTTTTTCTACTTATTTTTGTAAGTAATGTTTGGTAGCAAAGTTGTCTTTTAACAGAATAAGAGGCTGGAATTGTGTCTGCTTTATAAAAACTAGATAAAACTGAAATTATATATAAATTATAACTGAACATGAAATTCCATTATCCTCAAACAGAAAAGGAACATATCTTAAGTATACCAAATTGTTAAATTTAACTCTAATAACTATTCCGCATATTAGTTTAATATTTAAATGATATTAACAAAAGATTTGTAAAGATATTACAGAAAATGAATCTTGAAATCCCTTAGATTATAAACAGATAATTCATGTTAAAAACTAAAACACAGTCAAAGCCAATTGGGATAAGTTTAAAAAATATCATGTTCGATCTAATCTTCCGAGTAAAATTTCCCTCCAACGAAAGCTAACTGCATGAAAACAGGGATATGCAAATCAATATTAACATTCTTCTTAAGCTAATTGATAAACTCAAAGCCATAAGTGAAAATATAAAAAACAGTGTTGGCGTTTATTACAACACCAATAAAGCCAACGCGAATTTGCACTTTCAGCGAAAATTTAAATCTAGTGCCATTGCTGCACCCACTAAAACGAGACAAAATAATAACATTAAAAACACATACATCGAATATGAGTCAAACGCACTCGGCGAAAACCAAGTTAATGGGATATCTGTAGCATTAAAAACTAGTCAAGACAAGAAAAATAAATAGAAAGAAAATTCGTCCTCGACAGTAGAGTTTCAAACCATTATATCAACAACAATAAAACAAGATTTTAAAAAAGCATATACTTCGAATATTAAAATCGCAGACGGCTCAGAAATAAATAAAAAATGGATTGGAAATGTTTCTTTCAAAACAAAAGAATCCCAACCGAGTGTAACTGAAGTCACATTGTCTCAATCATCATATGCTTCTGATTCAGCGACTAATGTGATCTCGATAAAAGAAAAATGACTGAAAAAAGCATAATGGTTAATTTTGATGGAAATAAATGCATAATTGCAAGAGATTATAAAGTTCTTTTTGAATGATTAGCCATAAATGACCTACATCAGTTATAACAGATATTAACAAATAATCAATCGTTGAAGCACACAGCTTCATTATTAAAAAATAAATTACATTCAAATTTGTAGTAGATGCCTAGGTCACAAAAATAAAACTATTTGTAAATTTAAGTGTTGCTAATGGAATTCAACTAAATATTTTTAAACATGATACTACATTTACAGATTGCATAAAATGTAAATTCTTAAGCAATCTAAATACAGAGTGTTGGAATCCCACTCGACTTGTCCGCACAGAAATTTGAGAACCAATCGATACTCCCTCTATGAGCATTATTTGTATTTCGTAAATTTCATAAATAATTACAGTGGATATACAATGAATGTATCTAATGACAAAGGAAACCGAAGTGATCGAACAAAAACTGTCAGTTGCAATGACTAACAACAAATTTGGAAAAAAAAAAAATAAAACTCCTATAAGCAACAAAACAATGGTGAATATCTTAATTATTTAACTTAACTAGAACTCTCTAGCTATTTTGAACGCCTTGGTATTCGACAAGAATTTACAGTTCTGTATTGTCCAGTCAAAAATATTGCTATTAAACGAAAAATATAACACTTATTGAAATGGCAAAATGTCTACCAACCGACTCAGGTTTTTAGAAAAGATATTGTTCTGAAGTGATGTACACGGCAAATTATCTTCTGAATGGAATGCCTACCAAAGCTATACGAATTATGGAAAGACAGAAATTCAAACCTCTCTCATCTAAAAACATTTGAATTTAAAGCGTTTGCATACATCAATAAAACAAAAAGTGAAAAACTGGGTAATACTACAACAAATGACAAGCAAAAACGATAAGGTTATAAATACCACTTTCTGATCACAAGAGAAAACATTTGCAAAACAATAAAATTTGTTTGAAAATAAAAAAATATTGGATTCCATTATTTCGACTCCTTACAAAGGCCAAGATAAATAAAAGAAAGATAGAACCTCAGAAAAGTAGAGATTGTGAAGAAGTAAAGAAATCTGAATCCGAAGATCCACGTGAAACCAGAAGATCCAGTCGATCAAAAAAAAAAAAAGACAACCACCTGAATGATATGGCTACCATGCAAAATTCTCAGATAGCTATGAACCTAAAGATTGAAGAGAAATTCAGGCAGTGAAGAAAGAAGAAAAGATAATTGGATAGAAGCCACAAAAGAAGAAATGAAGGGTTTAGAAGTAGGTCAGATTTGCGATCCTGAACAACTTCCAAAGGATAGAAAAGTCATTGGATGCAAATGGTCATTCAAAGCCAAGAAAAATGCGAAATAAATCGTTGTCCCCGCCTTGTGGCTAAAGGTTTCATTCAGAAATTTGGGACAGGGTAGGAAGAAATGTTTCCCCTAGATTTAAAACACACCACGATATGAACATTCTTTACAAGTGCAATATACCAGGATATGAACGTACTTCATATAAATCTAAAAAGAGTGTTTCTTTACAGAAGCCTAGAAGAAGATATTTACATGGATCAAAAAGAAGGCTACATATCGCGGAGAAAAAAAAAAACAAAGTTTGCAAGCTGAAGAAAGCTATTTACCGTCACAAACAAATTACAAGAGCATGAAATGAAAGAATTGCTGAAGGTCTTCTATAAAATGGCTTCAAATAAGGTAAAGTTGATCCTTGCCCTTTCAAGAAAGGGAACTCCGTGTACATTATTCGTCGACGATATATTAATAGCAAGCAAGAGTGAAAAAGAATACATTAGACATCAATACAAAAACTGAATAAAGAATATAACATAAAATACATTGGAGAAGCGAAGCATTATTTAGGTACTTAAAATGAAGAAATTGGGCTTTAATCAAAAGAGAAAAATTCGAAGAAATAATCAAGAAATTCGGTCTAATAAACGGATAATCAACATACACGCCAACTGAGACAAATTATTGCCAAAATGACGGCGAACAGGAGCTAATTCCAAACAAAACTCAATTCAGACTATCAGAGCTTTGGTGTACATTGTAAGCATTACAAGACCTGACATCGCTACCGCAGCGAATATTACCAGCAGAAGAAATAAAAAACCAAGGAAACAAATTTGGATAAAGTATAAAGAGTAATTTGATGTCAAAACAACAAAAAATCTAAAATGAATGTTCAGAAATATTAATCATGCTCTCACAGCACATCCTGATGCAGTTTGGGCCAACGACAGAATCATTAGAAAATCTACTGCTGGAAATGTCTTCCGATTTGTTAAAAACATAATTTCGTTGAGCACCAAGAAACAAACTGCGTCTCTGTCTTCCGCTGAAGCTGAATATATCTCAGCATCAAATTTTGCACAAAAAATTAAATGGTTGATACAGTTAATTAACAACTTAGGACTACCTTAGAAACAACCAATAACATTATATGAAGGCAACAATTTCTGCATCAAGTTATCCCAATCGGAAAAATAAATTCGAAAACAAAAGTTATTACTGTAAGATAACATTTCCCTGAGAGATATTCAAGAAAAAAATAAGTGATAAATTTAGAATACTTACCAGGTCGAGAAATAATTGAGGACACTCTTACAAAACCACTTCCTACGCCCCAAATTACAGATTATGTCAGATTAAATCATTCAGCAGGAGTGTAGAAATAAATTGACCATTTAAACATGGGCGAAAATCGTCAAATCTACAAACTCTTTTTTATTCCATCACATTAGCTTCATAAGATTTAAAACTAAATTGTACACAGCACAACATGTAACTTTTGCGTGTATAAAAACATTTCAATAAATCAATTTAAATATCGTTATGACTATCCATTGGTCTAAGCTATCATGGATTAGTGAAATTGTTTTCCTTCAGTAGATTAAGGAATGTCAATTATCTACATATCTCCAAGTAGGATGCATGCTTTTCTACTTTTTCTAAAAGACAACTCTACTACAGAGCATTACTACTAACAGTAAGGAATAACATTAATAAATATATAAGTAACTGGCTTTACAGGAAAATTCGATTTACGTGATACAGCAAAGTGACTACTTATAATATATGATGGAATATATGTCCCATTTATTGCTCAGAAACTCCATAACAGGAATTTTGCAATAAAATAAATACTTTAAGGAAGAAATTGGATGATAGACTACGACCAATAAATTAATTTTAAATCTATGATAAGAAAATGTATATTACTGCAATCATAAACTTTGCTTTTAGTTGAAATTTTATTATATTCTGAACAAAAAACCCAACATTTTAATATAGATATGGACAAAATCACTCTCTCCAATAGGGCACTAAGTGTAAATAACGCTATTCTCCAGGGTAAAACCACCGCATGTATAAGAGGAAATCAACGCCGTGTTTCACTTAGCTGGGCTTCTTTCAATCAGTCCTTCTCTGACCACTGAGAATCCGGAGTAATACGGGACTTAGGCCCCTTAAGGTTCGCCTTCCCTAGTTTATGAAGTCCCTGAAGTCCCTGCCTTGTGGCTTACAGAGTATTCCCTTATGAATTTATCCAGACTGTTTCGCTTTTCTTATTTCTGTAAGCCTCTGATCATTTGGACTTTTGCAAGTGCCGCTGGACATTGTAGAAGGGACAAAGCTAAATTGCTCAACTTCGACAACAAAATCAAGTCTTGTTTTTGCTTTTGTCTTTTAGGTTGCTTCCTATCTTGTTCTTATTCCTTTATTTTTTTCCTTGGGTTCTTTTTTGTTTGCTGCCATGGTATTTATGCCCTATTAACTCTGTGTCCTTTAATTCTATCCTGATTAAAATCAGTGTTAGTGTTTAGTAAATTACTTAACAAATTGTATTTGATATAAATAATTTATTTTATAAATAATAACATATAATGGTAATTGTTAAGGGAACTTGTTATTATTTATTTCCATCGATTAACTCCTCAGTTGTATAGATGAGTACATATAGGGTACAGAAACTAACCCTCAGATAGTGTTTGTCATTATTTGCTGCACTTAGTATTACATTTTCATTTATATTAATGTTATAAAAGTAAATTGTACTTTTGGACTGTTCTTGGTGTCTATAGAGGCAGTTGTACTTTCTGTACCATTGGCATTTCTGTACTTTCTACCCAGAAACCTGAACCTGATAAATTATTTCCCTCTAAGAATAATTTATACTGATAAAATATATATTTAAAAAAGGAGAATTTTTTGAAAGGTTTGAAAGGAAAGGCTTTTTGAATATAAATGTTAAACGATATTATAATAAAATGAAATAAATAACATCTACAAGTTCAAAGTAATCTTAAAAAATTAATACGTCATAAATGGATAATCTTAAAATATGTCATAGGCGGATAACAATATTTTGGTAAAGCATCGTTATATGTAAGTTTTATTTTCACCTCAATGTCTTTTTCAATAGGTCAGTATTAGGTATCTGTATAGGTCTGTATTCTCATGACAATTACCAATTTACTGAATGCCGAAATGCACATTGCGCGAGTGCTTTAACTAAACTGTAACCTATAATTACTATCACTACAATTACTTACTGTTTTAATTACTATCAATACTAGTAAAATGATTATAACAGAGCTACTGTAGCCATATATGTCTGGCTACTGTAACTCTGTTATAACCATTGTACTTTCCATCAAGGGAATAGTCCATTATATATAAGGAATATGCCTTCAGTTTTATATCCAGGTACAATAAAACATAACAAATAAGCTTTTCTCTGAGGATGCCATATTTCTTTTTTTTAAAATATCAAGATCTATAAAGTGATAGAAATAATATTCTATTGCAGTCAAACAGAAAGTTTTATTACAATTTTGAAGTATTTAATAATGTACTCACACTGTACTATTTGATTCACACCAAAAAATGCATAAAAAAAGAAAAAATTATAAAAATTGTGTTTATTCATTAACCAAATTTTCCATACCTTTTACAGGAGATTCCTTAAACAAAATTGAAAATTTTCATGGGAATATAAATCGATAAATATAATAAATAAGCAGATATACAGAAAATAAAAAAAATTATTTATTCATAAGGCATGTTCATAAGGCATTTATTCATAAGGCATGTTAATGTTAATTTAAATTACAAAACACAAGTTTTCCAACAGTAGGGATTCATTCGCAGCTACTAAGAATTTGTAGTATATTAAAAACTTTCTGAAATTATAAATATAATTCAGACTTTTCAAAAATATTTAAATTAAAATCATATTTTAATGCATAATTATTTTTAGTTTAATAAATATTTCATTTTTATTTAATGCATCCATTTATAATTTAGTTGTAAAAAAATCTGAATTTAAATTTATAGAAAAATAATTTTTATTTATTTTTGAAAAAAAAATCTATAAGATTGTTAATCCTTAAAGTTCTATTTTATTGTCAATGCGTAACAAAATCATTTCTAAAAGTTTTTAAAACTTTTATTTTATTAAATTCTGAAGAAAGCGTCTCGTTATTATCTTTAACTAAGCATGTTTAAATAATTAAAAAATTAACATCCACGTCTTAAATTTCAGTTTAACAAAATAAGCACCAATTAAACGTCTTCTAATAATTTCATTACAGTAAATAAATTCACGTATAATTGTATATTATAAAAGATAAATTAAAAACAAAAACTTCAAAAAAGAAACGTATATATATATGTACAAAAAGACAAACAATGAAAATTTCAGTGAAATAAATGTTTTATTCAGAAAAAAATAACTGCCTATTGTGAATAAATCTACAAAACGTTGGCCCATCTTTGCCTCCAATGCAAACTGTTATTTGGCTACGCATTTTTTTCGTATAGTTTGTGGAAAGTTTCCTGTAGGAATTCTTTCAAACCCATTCCAATTATAGACTTAGGACTGAAAATTCTCAAAAGGGGAGGAACTTGCTCATCAGGATATAAACGTGCTATACTGGGGGGACATCTAGTGATGTAGCTGGCGAAGTAAATGTTTGACAAGCCTGAAGACAATAAAAAAAAATTATTTCCCAGTGTGACCTGGCATTATCTTGTAGAAATGTACGTGAAAGAAAAAGCAACACAATGGGATGTAGAGTATCGTCGGTGTACTATTGTGCTGTACGGACGTCACGATTTGATAACCAAAAGGGAGTAGCTGTCAATTGAAATGCCCCCAAAACATAAATCCCGGTTGTTGTACTACACGGTCTGTGAGAAAGTCAGATTAATTACTCACTGTTGTTTTAGTCATCGTAAAGCATGTTTTTACTTGTCCTCGCTATCCATTTTGAAGCAGGATTCATTTTTGGAAAAATTCTACTCCAGTCAATGTATTTCCAGAGTTGACAAGCCTGACAACAGTTAAAGAGTAATAGGTTTGATGGGTCCCTCAAACTGTGGCCTCGTACTCTGAGATACCTATTAAAGATTGGTCACTTTGGTCACTTGCATCCTGATCACATATATGATCGTTGATAATGACGATTCTTAGTTATTTATCGCCTTCGTGTACCTTCGAGTTATGTGAAAACCATTTTGACGATAGCTCTGTCCTCATGCTCTTTCAACTCTTTAGTTCATCGCTGCCTGTTTGATACAGTGTTTGACCATGATTCATTAATTTATATCATTATTGAATTGGTACACTCTTCCTAATATGGAGCGATTCTGCAAATTTACCATGTTGGATTTTACCCAGAATGCTGATTCTCCTTTAAATGGTGGTGTATGATCATATTTTACGCGAATCCATATACGAAACAATTATACAATTAAAAAGAAAAGCCGGTATGGAATTCAAAAGTAAGTTATTCCTTTAAAATTGCAGCTCATCATCTTTTACGCACCATTCAGATCCTAAGTTGCGATGCTTTAGAACGCCAGCTATAAATTCAACAGCCACCAAAATTTAATTATTTGCGTGTTGGATCGAAGTTATTATAGGGTAACAATAAGATAATTTGATACAAGGGCCACTTTTTTTTTTATTCATTTTAGTCTGTAATTCATTTTAAGAAACTCTAAATTCAAATTTTTTTTTAGAAATTCTTAAATTTTCAGAATATTAATATAATGATTATATAGAGAATATATTTATCACATATCATAATAATGTTCATAATTTTCCTTCCTAATACTTCTTTGTTATGTAGAAAACAAAAGATAATATATAATGAAATAACTTAATAATAATTAATAACTTAAGAATAATATTGGATTTTTTTTTCATACTTACAAATAAAATACATGTTTCTAAGTGAGTGTAAAAAGTTCCTAAATTTTATTTTTTAAGATAAAACAAGCATTCTTTACTAAATATATTATTTTACCATGATGCGTATCTATTGAAAAGCGAGACATATTACAGCGCAATGAAAAGCCCATTTGCAAAACCGTTAACAAACAAATTAATCAAGTCATTAACAAATGTAACACAAACACAAGAAAAAATATTCATAATTATTAATAAATGAAATTATAAAAAAAAAGAATTAGAAAAATTTTAGAAGAGATTACTATCATAGTATCTATTATAGATACAATGATAGATCAGTTTTTTCAAATATAGATCAAATATCAATTTTCTAGATCAAATATAGATCAATTTTCTAGATCAAATATAGATCAATATAGATCAATTTTCATTATCATATTATAGATAATGAAAATTGTGCATTTTCCAGATTTAGTATAAATAAAAGATTTTGCCAATGTTATAAGCTTTATTTAGTTACTGCACATCGATTATATTACATGCATTGAATAAAACATTAAATTCAAATAAACTTAGTAATACTCTCAAATGTAGCAAAATTTTTTATGACTTTTAATCATTTAAATATTATCTAATTAATTAAAAAAAAATGTGGCAATTTCAGGGCTTAAACTTTATTAACTTATTTTTCTTTATGAATTAAAATATGCATTTTATATTTTTATTAAACTTTGCAAATTTAGAGCTTCAAAGATAATTGTTGCTCATTGTAAAGAAGGTATTGTCTTTTTCAATTATTAAAGCTACGTCTCTTATCCCTGGCTTTCATTTTCCAATTATATTAGTAAAAAGAAACTTATATCATTAACAACTAATCAAGAAAACGAATTTCTAAGCTTATGTGCAGCAAAATTCAGCCATTTTCATTTATAAAAAGAATTAATTTTTTTAATGAAAGATTTTTTCATTTCACTGATTGATACGATTACCATTTGTGCAAGTGGTGGAGAAAAGGTCACTAATCAATCAGTAAATGAATAGTATTCCTGACTCGATCTTGCACCATTTCCTTTTTTTTTATTAACTCTGTTTTTAATCATATTCACTTTATTAATGTGTAATATTTCAAACGATTATTTAAAAATATTGATAATTTTCCTTTGAATATCTATATCTATATATATAACAAATTTATTAATCAAATGAAGAAATATCAAATTCTCTAAATGTTTGGAAAAAACTGTCAACGAACAGTAAATTATTTTCGATATTTATGTAAATTACGGCACTAAAAATATTATATACATGTGTAACAAATATTTATAAATAAGTTGGGCACAATCTCTCTTTCAACAATCTACATAGTTATTTAACACGTTGATTGGTTATTCAGATTTCCTTTAAATTTGACTTAAATTATAGTTTATTAAGTAATTATACCATTTACTACAGTTAGAAAACTTGTCATTTTTAATTATATACTAATTAAACTGCACGAGAATGGTGATTTTTCTTAAAATACTGCTACCTGAAAACATTCAGTTACAATTTATTCAAATATATATGAGTGCTTTTATTTTGTAAAAGAGATATTTATTAAGAGAATTTTCCCTACTTGTGCGCAGATATTTAAATTAATCTTAATGTATGGAAAAAAGATTTTGCTGTGTTGTTAAAAAATTCAAATTTGATTTATTTTTAGTTTACATACATGTTAAGTTAATGTTTTGCTTATTTTAAGTTAAATTAGAGACAATATTTTTTACAATATTATTTTTTTTTATGAGTTGGCAATATTTTTACCTCACTCCAACATTTTATTTTTAATTTTTAAAAAAAAAAAAAAAATATTTTTATTTCGAGTAGGTTCCATAGGTAATATGAATATCAGTTTCTGATTTATTTTAATTAATTATACCGAATTAATTGAATTTCAATTTTAATCCTTAGAAAATTATAACGCAGATAAAATTCCATAAAAATCCATTAATTAACATTACAGAGAAAAAATTATAATGCAGGTTTTCCGGTACTAGAATTTAATTGCTTTAGTTGATAGAAACAATGCTTACCTCTATTTTTTCTTTAAAAGTAAGCATGTTAAGATAGTAAGAGTATACTTTTCAAATGTGCGAATTTCTTATTTACAATTCAATTTCTTCTATAAATAGCTCTAACAGAAAGATTTTATATATTAATACATGCATTTCTGATGATATATTAAACTCAATGACATTTTAGATGCATATACTGTTGTTTAATATGTAGAGTTAATATAGAAACTATAACTGTGTTAAACACTGAATGTTATTTAAACGAATAGAAAATAAACAAAATAAAAATCTCTCAAATTTTTTAAATAAATATATAACCATACAAGAAATTTTTGTTAATTGTTTTTGTTTTTAATTTTTAAAAATATTTTTAGTCTTTTCTATTTAAATAAAAACAAATATAAATTTTTTTTTATAAAACAAAATTCATAAGCATAAACAAGTTCGGATATTTACACTTTGCTATCCAACTTTTAATATATATATATATATATATATATATACAGGTTTTAATAAATGATGAGTTCTTATATAATTTTCAGTTAAATTAAAATGTATTCCTAAAATTTTAAAATAATATTTATTAAATGCTTAATAATGACGTAAAAACTTTTTGAAAATATTCAAGAAGTAAAAAAATTATATATATATATATATATATATACTATAAATAAATTTTATATAATTAAAGTTCGTGAAAAGAACTATGTAATTAAATTTGTTTTAGAATAGGCTCTTTAATTATTCTATTCATACAATAACTTACAAAAGAAAGAACTGTATCTTTCAGTACTTTTTTACAATAAATTAAAACTACATATCCAGTTCACCTTTGTTGAAATTTAAGTGTTTCAATAATTTATTTTTAAGCTTATAGTAAATTTAAAATCTTAATTTGTTGAATTAAAATTACAGTTTTTTTAAATGAAACACTTTATACTTTAATTACAATGAAAGAATGAAATTAGGATGTCACAATAAGAGGTTTTCACACTTTTAGAAAAATATATTTCCTCAGTACTTTTTTTTTTTTAATCATTCACTTTTATTTCTTAATTTATCCTTCTTTAATTATCACTATTATTCCATAAATTATCCTTTAATCCTCCTTTTATTATCTTTATTCCTTTTAATTAATTTTTATCATTCCGTTATAATGTTAATTAAAGCGAAGATTTTAAGACATTTTGAATTTGAAACTTTTATATTTTAATAGATTACTTTTATTACTGCTCTTTATACCAGAAATCCAATTTAAAAATAATTATTAAAAATCATTATATTTTATTATTAAAAATTACAATTATATATATATTTTTAAATAAAACCTCTTCACACAACACATACAAAACATGAAGCATTTATGTTATGTAAATATTCTTAACTATGAATATAATGACATAAGGCCTTATCGTAAATTTATGCATGGTTTTAATATTTTTCGATTCACTATATTACTAAAGTGTTTAAAGTGTTATATTACTAAAGCTTCTAAAGTGTTTTCAAGGTTTGTGTCAAAATGGTAGCATAAGTTTAAAACATACTTTCTTGTAGTCACTTGATTTCTAATTACTGTAAGAGAATAAATTAAGCAATCATTAAAGTGAGTGGGAGCATATTAAATCTAAATATGCAACAATTATTTTATAAGAAAAGAAATATTTCTTCATTATTTTGATGTTTTTGTGGACTGTTTTAAAACACTGCCTTGTCCAAAATTGTGTGGCGAGAAAAAATTAGAAAACCACACTTATGAGACAAAACTTATGAGAAAAATTTATTTCGAAACAATATGAACAAAGCTAATATATAAAATTTTAGAATCATCTGTGGAAAATCCAGACGCCAAATGTTTGAAACTAATTTTAAAGCTGTGATATAAGAACTCGTCATTTATTATTTTACAATGAAAATAAATGAAAAAATATATTTTATTTTCCTTAGTCTGCCTTACAGAACTAACCCAATTCCATACGATTGAACAACTCAGTTTTATAAATGATATCACATAGAGCAAGGCTGGATATTTCACAATCTTTTAAAATAAATTTTAGAAAGTTCCAGATTTTGAGGTTAACGTATTAGTCAAAGCTTTATCATTTCAGAAGCAAAGAAAATTGTATGTTTTATGCAATATACTTTGGAACAAATTCAAATTATTCATAGTAAAAAAATTTGAACGAATTAAAAAGCCCATTTCAGAAAGTTTATCTAAATTTAAATTTGGCATACATACGGTTTTATAAAGAAAGTAGTTTTGATTCTAAAAACATTGAAAAATAGAAGAAAAACTTAATTTAAAATATTGATAAACAATCTAGGATAACTGGAGGTGCTAAACAATGGAAGAAAAATAAGAAGGTGATTTACTAAAACCGATCTGAAATGATGTTATTCAAAAAAAGAAGACATGGATCTATTCTAAAAACAAATCTTTAAAGATAAATGAGGCTCTAGCCCACAAACCCTTTATAGAGTAAGATTTGTAAAAGCTTATTAGGATGGCTTACTCTTTGTTCAGATTCACAAAATAACACAGCTTCAAAGATGCATAATAGTTTTTATGGTACAAAAATGCTTTTTTAAAAGTATCGTTTCTTCTCTAATTTTTAATATTTTTCTACGTCTGGTAAACCCACATCAAGGTTAATTCTCACATTAAAGCACGATCATCTGGAACTGCAAGACGTCCAATGTTTTTCGAATAACCTTTATTTTTAGAGTTGAAATGAGTAGCAAAATATACATTTATTTACTTGTAGCGTCACTGAGATCAGCATTTCGTAAAATATTCAGTTATACCTTATCCGTTGGTTATCTTAAATTTCAGTATGCTATTACAAAAACCCATTCATCACAGATTTTAAAGGAAATATATTAACGAAAATACCATTGATATTTTTATAATGTCCGCCAAACCCTCCAGACTTTAAGCAGATACAACATTTAAGGAGCTTTTCCAATCAATTTTGTCAACTTTCTTGTCAACTTTCAATAATATATTAAAAATGTTCCATATACATATATATAGCCTATGAGCTGGAATGATATAATTCTAGAAGATATGAAGAAAACTTAGTAAGCTTCAGATAACTATTATCATAGCACATAGCATTGAAGACAGCACCTTAGGATTATATCAGGAAAAATTAAAACTTTACTTTCATATTGTCGATGATAAACAATAGAAGGTCTTGACATAATTAAAAAAATATTTTGAAAATAAAATTATTTCTTAAAGGCGTCATATACTTTTAGAAAAGAAGAAAAATTACAATTTTATATACTACAATAAAATAATTATTTCAAATTTTTGCAGATAATTATTGCAAATTTTGTTTTTGTTTTAAAGGGAAAAAATTAGGATATATTTATAGCATTAAATTTTTCTAAAGATTATGGAGTTATAATACAACAAATTCTTTAAAAAATTTAAATTATTTTTATCATTATATCATTAATAATTAATTATTAATATTAATAATTATTATTGTATTGTATTTATAAAATAATTTTAAACCCTCAAGAAATATACCCAAACATGTACTTAAAATATCATGTAATGATTCGTAAAATATGATAATTGTATTTATCTTAATAAGTAATATAAAAAAGCAGTTGAACTTATTCTATATAGAATATAATATTTTAAAGGGAAGCTTTGAATTTTTCAAATCCAAGTTGTAAGTTAAAATTTATTGTCAAACTCATACTATCGTTTAAATACATATGAACTTAAGTGAACTTAATTTTTACTTTTAACTTTATTAAATATATATAGATTGGCGATCTATATGGTTTTACCATATGACATCTACGAGATGATGAATAAATTAAAAAAAAAAAACTATTCATAAGAGAAATTTGAAAACTGAAAATTAACTTAATTGAAAATTACAAATTGATGAATTATTATATTATAAAATATTATTAATACAAAATAAATCAAGAATACGATTAAATCAAATTTTTTTTTCCTTATTTCCATTTAACGTACTTCAATTATAAATTATGTTCCATTGTTATATACGTATGTAAACTTTATAAATGCATTCATAAATAAAATTTAATTAGATAATAATCGTTTCTCCTCTTCCTGTGCTTCGTAAAAGTTTTAAAAATTACAAGAATAAATTAATTATGCATAACAAAATATTTAAAAGGTTTATTTGAAAGTCTTCAGAAAAATGTCTATAATAAGAGTCAAAACTAAAAAAGTTGAATATGTTTAAAATATATTAATATACATTATCATCGTTTACAATTTAAATTAACTATGATAAATATTTATTCATAATTTAAAAGATGAGGGGATGTTTCTCTTATGCTTTATTCACTTGTAAAACTGAATGACTTATGTGCAGTTAATTATATCTGTGATTAATTATATTTCTAAAATTTCGAACGACGGCAATTATGAGTAATACGTTATGTAGGAAAAATGTTCAAACATTAATAGTTATTTTTTTATACATAGTTACATAGTTATTATAATTTGTTTAAATAGTTATTTTTATATATTTTAATATTACTCTCCATCATTACAATTCCTTAATGAAGATAACACTTGACATTTAAATTATATGTAAAGTTAGCGCTTGTAGAAGACAAAGTCTCCTTCGCAAAGAATTTTCTCACAATAAAGAATTGAAATGGTTAATGTAATAATTATATATACTTCAATGATGAATCGAAGCCAATTTAATGATGTATATATGTTTTCAGTATCGGTCATGAAATGTTTTGAAGTTTTCTTGCCAGTGAAGACATATTAAAATTTTATCCAATCTAAAACTGTTAGGTTCCTATTTTATGATATATTCTACAATTAAACTCTATGCGATTGTTGATGTTAAACTAATTTAAATGACAATTCTTATGTCTCATAATCAATTGTATTATCAATTATAAAAGATAGCAAATACAAGGAAAAATTTTATTTTTATGTCACCACATACGGCAGTAATTTTTTAGATGTTACATTTTTTTGGTTTCTTTAATGTTAATGAGTAGAAAAAATAGACATTTTAGACTAAAAACAGGGCAAAGGGCTAATATACAGAAATATATTTCATTATTACATTTTCTTAATACAAGCCTTATAATAAAAGTAATATTAGAACTTTATTTGCAACAAAAAATATGAAAAAAGGTAATGTATTTTTATGCACATTGCATTTAACCATTTTATTTGTTTCACTGTGGACCCTTTTTTTTATATTTATTTGCTTATTATACGAGGAACTATATTATGCGTTTTTATACAGTTGCATAATTTTAGTTATTTAAAAAATTTATTGTAGGGACCAAATATTCAAATGCCAAAGTCAGGCTTTTTTTTTTTCTGCAAATCAAAATTTGCATAGAAATTAAAATTTTTTTATTTATTTTTTTCTAATTAACTCAATAAATGACCAATACCTTTTTTTAAATCCCAAAATTAACAAATGCTAGATGCAATTAAATATTTCTTTTCTCATTAACGCTTATTGAAGTTTAGTACGTCTAATCTTTATGCATTTTTTTATTTTTACTCATTTTTTAAATACGTGCTTAAATGCTATATTAGGCTTTATCCGAAATAAAAAAATATATTTTAACGATAATTTCTAAAAAAAAAAAAAAAATGATAAAAGTCTGAATCTACAGAAATCATTTACTTAGCATTTCACGAGAGGAAATCTTAAAATTGTTTTCTCCAATCAACAACTCAAAGGGGTTTTAAAGATGGAAAAAACATTTTGAAAGTAGTGCAGAAAAAGTTAATTGAATTTTTGAAATTAAAAAGTCAATTAATACCAATTAAGGCATGCCTGCTAAATTTGTTTTTAAATTACTTTCCAGGTAATGTACGTTTTGAAGAAATTGATTTACACATTGAGAAAGTACGTTTAAAAAATCAAGTTCTTCCTTGATTGCGCACGAATGTTTTTCGTCTTTTTGTCTATAAGCACATTACATTATTTCATTTATTAGCTTAATTTTTAGACTTAGCACTTTTATCTTTTCTTGGTTAAAAAAAAAAATTATAAAATATATGCTATTTTTAACTCCGGTTTCATGAAATTGTTTTTAATTTCAAGTATGACTCATTTTTATAAATGAATTTTTACAAAATTCGGCTTCACTGGTATTTCATGTAACAAAAAATGATGGTTAACAAAAATTTGATAGACTTTTTTTTTCTAAATGATTAAACTTTTTGACATTTTAGTCAAAAAGTTTAATCATTTAGAAAAAAAAAAGTCTATCAAATTTTTGTTAACCATCATTTTGTTACATGAAATACCAGTGAAGCTGAATTTTATAAAAATTCATTTATAAAAGGTCTTTTAATATATTAAAAATTAGAGATTTTACACTAATTTTTAATATATTAAAGAACTTTTTGAAATCGCGAATTGTCATCTTTACCCTTTTTAATTAATGAAAAGTAAAGATTGTCTTAAGGACTTTTAAAGGGATAATTCATGTTGCAACAATAATTCGAAATAATTCATAGAAAAAAAGGAACCTGCACACGTCTGGACTTGAAATTAATAAAACGCATTTCGTTTACATTTTAAATGATTATGTTAAATATGCGTAAAGATTCGAACCAATAGCTCTTACCAGGAGGTGCAATAAATAGCTTGACTCTTTTGAACACTTTCTTATCAATTAAACACTTTTCAAAACTCTATTGAAAAAAAAAATGTACTACAATTATAGTACTAAATACACTTCAAATAAATACACTCAGTATTTTTTATGCAGTCGAGGTGATTGTAATTTAGATCTTGTAATCTTGCTTTCATTCCACGAAAAGAAGGTTTGGTTTAGTTTGTCGCTCTACAATCGTCTTGTGTCCATGAGGGCTAAACAGACCAGGACCTACAGTTTAAAGTAGATTCCGAACCACTAACAAACATCCATGCATACGCCAGGACTCTAACCTTGAGCCTGTGGTACCAAAGGCCAGAGCTAACGAAATGGAAGAGAAATTGCTTTCTAATTTACCATAAATTGAAATATTTTAATATTTTTTTGTCATATGAATTATCCTTTACATAAGCTATCATGCATTTAAAATATCATTATAATCAGGATTAGAAACGTCAATGTCATCAAATTGCTAATCATAAAGTAAATTTACGTTGGTTTCATATGAAAATTTTAAGTGCAATTATTTTTCTAAATCAAGTTTTTTTTAAATTTTAATACAAAATACAATATTACATTAAGAGAAGTCTTTTCCTATTATTATAAGTCAAAAATATAATGAAGAAAATAATGTTTACATTTTATTGAAATACCTTTCCATTTACCCTAAAGGAAACTGGTGGAAACACTTAGCGCATTTGCAATCTAAACACATGTAACAATTTATACTCAGCACACTTTTTAAATGCTAATGTTTTTCTTAGAATTGTCATAAAGTTCAAAGGGAATTAAAATTCATTAAAATGAGTTCGCAGGAATTGCAATTGATGCAGTACAATTTTGTTTAAAAAATGCTAAAATATTTTCTAATAAACCCCCATTTTATAAAAATTAATGGTTAAAAATTTTTGGTCTCAATATTATGTTTCAAATATCAGTATACGTCGCAATATCAACAATTTTAAGAAAAACCATTTTTTGAAATAATAATCTCCAAACATGGTCCGGCACATTAATACTAAAAATTTAAGGGATACAAACTTTCCATCACTCTGAAGGACTTACTTAACTTCGCCTGAATTCTCCATAATATTTAAATACAATCTTATTTTATACATCAAAGTTCTTTTGACTTTTCATCCTTAGATATATCCTGCAACCATAACATAAAAAGAAAACAGATCTGAGGTATAAAAATATCAGAAAAGAAAATCCAATGTCTGCCCTTCGGCTCCATGTAGGGATATTCAAGTGTTCAATAAATGTTTATTTTTAAAGAAAGATGTATTTATGTGTATTTGAGCCACGTGTCAGTTTATATGTATACGGCGGTTTTAATATTTTATGTTGAATGGTACGTTTTGTCACATTCACTCGTTTATGTAACGGCGAAGATGCTGGTTTGGGGTTTATTTTAGTTGTTTGCTCTACGATTTGTTTTGAAAAAAAGTTATGAACCATGCAATGAAATGCCTCCTTATTCATTTCATATACTTATTTTTATGTAGAAAAAAGCTGCACTAACTCAGAAGCTTCAATATTTTTGCAAGTCTAAAAACTGACTGCCTTAAATATCGTATAAAAAATGTGTATGTGCTTCTTCAGTTTTTGTTGCAATAAATGAAAGAATTAAATTAAAATGAATTTTTTACTTGAGTAAGGAACAAAAATTTGCAAAAATAGAAATCAGGAAATTGATAATAAAAATCTAAAAACACATTTCCTTTGCTATCTAAAAATGTTTCAATTTAACTATATAATGAAAATTATTTTTGACACCCAGAGTAGACTGATTCTTATTCAATAAATATTAATAATTTATATTATATATGCTATTTGAGTTTTAATACTTCGTAGATAATTGTTTGTTTGTAAAAGATCTTTTAGCCCAAACTGTAATACATTTTCTTCTCATACTATCGATACATGTTAGAAGAATTATTAGAAGTAAATTATCTTAATGAATAAATTCGAGTAATATTAAACAACACATTTATAATTCAGAAAAAATATTACAAAAACATAATTCCTTTAAAGCTTATTAAGTTAAATATTGCATCTTCTGATTTATTATAAATCACATTAGAATAAGAAATCAGATAAGATCAGATCAGAAGAAATCATATTTAGTGCCCTTATCCCAGTTTTTCAGGCTGTTAAATAGACAAATATTTATTTTTCTAACTAATATATCTTAATACATTAAATATGATATCAAATCGGTTTAACTGTCTTAAGTTAAATAAATGCATAAATATTAATTGCCTTTCACATCAAAAACATGTAAAAGGGTCCTCTTCTCTGTACTCTCCTCTTAATTTTACTAAAGTTTCCTTACAATATTTTATTTAATAACGAAATATTAAATTTCCTGATCAAATGTAATTGTATAATTTCTGTATTACAAGACAATGTTTACAATTGAAAATATAACTACTGAATTACTGTAATTAATGTAATACCATCCGTAATAAAGTTATATACTGTAAATACCATTAATTTAAAGTTACACACTATTCCTGTAATAAAGTTATACACCATCCGTAATTATAAAATAATTCATATTCATATATAATAATTTCATATTCAATTAAAAACAAATAGTTGTAAGTTTTTCCAAAATATTCACTATTGAATAGTTTACAAAAAACTTTTAAGAAAAAAGTTCTTATTAAATAACACATTGATAAATAAATTTTAAAAAAATAATAATTTGTATACTTAATATTAATTATAGGTTTTCTTTTAGCTGGATTGCTTTTAAAATTACTTCAAAATTTTGGAATGTCACTCTAATGTATTTCCTTCAATTGTTAAAATTTGCATCGTTATTTTAAGAAAAACAAATAAAAACATTAAAGGTAGTTAAAAAAATTTAATTTTCTTCCATAACTTTTTTTTTACTTTCGTTTGTGCTGAAACTAATGTTACGAAAACAAATAGTATATTACTATTCTGAATATAATTCTCTAAATTGTTGGAAGAAATAATGTAAAATAAATTGAATGGGTTGAATATTGTAAAATAAATTAACATATATTTATTTAGAAAATTGGAAAATAATTTAAGTATAGTAGAAGATGGATTAATTATTTTATTTAGAAAAGTTCACGCTTCCTTAAAATACGGTTTAGTTTAAAATTTTCTTATTTGCTTATTTACACAAAAACTTTATTTGATATTTACTTAATATTCAAATTTTTATAAAACTGCTTTCTCTGTATACTAATAATTCAAATTGAGATTTATAGAAATATGAACAAAGCCGTGTGAACTAATTTAAAATCTGTGGCTAAATACTTTTGTTTTCACTAGAAATGTTTAATTAATTTTAAATGGGGATTAAATAAATATTAAACTCAGTTTTGCTTAGATACTTATTTATTTTACGAAATTATTTAGATTAATCTTGCTATAAAATTTTGTAATCAAAAAACAATAATTGTGACTCATATTTAATATAGTAATCGAGAATAGAATGAAATCAGAATAGAATGATAATCAGTGAGAAAAAAATAATTTAAAATTATAATTTTTACATTTTAAATTATTTTTTAAACATTTAAAGTTAATTTGTAAGCATTTTAAATTAATTTTTAAGTATTTAAAAAAATTTTATAAATTAATTTTTTTTTTAAATATTTGAATAAAATTAGAATATACAAATATTCAGCATTAATGAAAGGGTATTTTTCCCCGAATTCTTAATGACGAAGTATAGGTAGAAATTTTATGCAAAACACATTAAAAGTTTTTTTTTAATTTTGGATTTAGACTATGCATTTATTTATATATTTCAAATGTATCAATTATTCACATCCATATACTTGTTTTAAATGTATGATAAATTTATTTAAAGGTACAAAGAAAGATGACAGAGAAGAATTTCCACAAAAAGAAAGGAATATGGTGACAAACAACGGTACTGTCTTCAGAAATGCGAGAACTCAGACCACAAGAAAAACTACTTGGAACGTTTCTCGAGGAATATTACTCGGGAAAGAGTTCTTGGTCTTCAGAAGTAAAGAAGAAATACCGAAGAAACGAGAGAAGTTGGAATAAAAATTTTCTTATAACCGTATGGCTTACGTAGAGCAGAAAATATATGCTTTTCCATTTCTAGCGAATATTTTTAAGAGACACCGAACTGAATGTTTTAGTAGTTGTCTTCTCAACTGATATTCGGAAAGAATTCGCACTCTCCAGGGAAGTCATATTTTTTATCTTATTTTTGTATTTATCCTTTTATCTATTGGCGAAAAGATGGTCTTCTTGAAAGTGATTGATGGTCTATGGCGTCCATACCACTGCGCTGGAGGCACTATGTGAAATAGACGTCGTAGAAAAGAAGGCGTGATGAAGGTGCTTATTAGTTTGCACGGGCATTCAGTCTTCTTTCGTAACAATCGAGGTATTTTTATGATTTTCAAAAGCACTCTCTACCTTCTTTTGGGAATTTATTTCCTTTCTTTTTTTTGCTCGTCTTTTTATGTTGCTCACATGGTGCTTTGTGTAATATTTTGTTTATAGGAAAATTTCGAAAGTCCATTCTTTGGTTTTGATATGAACGAAAAGACTCTCAACACTCTTTGGTCTTTTATCACTCAGTCCTTTCTTTGAATAGTTTCCAAGAATTCCTTTTGTACTGATCTAATGCAATACGAGAAAAAAAGACGTATGGCGAAAGATGTATAGTGCTCGATATCCATTTTTTCCAAATAGGGGCAAATTGCTAGGGGTTTCTCTATATGTCTGGGTTTGCTTTAATGAAATGTTTTTCTATGATGTTCAATCTGATTAAATTTTAAATTTACTGTTTTGAAATTCAGTTTATCTAATTAAGGTACATTGAAGCTGGCATATTGTTTCATGTCAATCATCCATGATCTTAATATTAACTATTTATTAATTAAGGTACATTGAAGCTTGCATATTGTTTCATGTCAATCATCCATGACCTTAATATTAACTATTTTATTAATATTAATTTTTTTCCTGACATCATTAGTAGAAGAAGCAGTATAATTATATAACTACCTTTTATTAATCAAATTATTATTTTATGAATTAAGCATTTATTAAATTTATAAAATGGAAAACATTTAAATAAAAATATGAATTAATCCACTGTAATATTTTCAATTAATTTGGAATATTCACTAATCCCTTAAAACTCCTATGGTAGCCCTTTCTCTTTAATCTAATTATCATAGATTGAGGTTTACTTAAGATTTCATGTGAAACGTCCAATCAGCATTATCCTTTTGCTATTAAAAATAAGTTGTTGCTCCTATTTTAGCTCTCTATTATTCTCTATGAAGAGTCATTAGGTTTTATGAGAAAGAAAAGAAAATAGATACAAATGTTATGCACAAGGCTTTGAGATGATCCAAAACACCCCTTAGTTTTCAATTAGTTCTTTACGTGGGATATTCTTATAATTGTATAACTTCTTTAGAATGACAACTGAACCCTGGTCAGCTTGTCGCAGAATAAATTAGCTATTTTTGTTATTATTCCTAAGTTTCTGCATTATATTTACAAATTCTTTAATAGTAGACTTTAAAAACATTTAGGCCATTTAAAAAACAGAATACTTTAAAATAATGTAATACATGAAAACAGTTTTCAGTACTTTTATTTAGCACAGAATACTTCCACTTTCCTAAAAGCTAGTATGGATTCATTTTTTCTCCTTTGTAATATTTATCTCTTTGCCATTAACAATTATGATACTACTCATGTTTCGGCTTTGTAGTAATCTCAAAGTATGAGGACTCTTTAGGTTTTAGGAGTGAGAAAAGAAATCCGGATACCAATATTCTGTACAAGGCTTTGAGGTGATTCAATACCCCACATAGTTCTCAATTAGTTCCCTGCGCGTCCGATTCCTATCAGTGTATATCTTCTCCAGGATTACTTCAACTGAACCATGGCTAGCTTGACGCAGACAAATAGTTGTCCAGCAAGACCATCTATCGACTCAGAAAGATAAGATCTAGTAAAGAAGCAGATTTGTCGCGTGTGGCCAGTCAGTGATTAGTGTTTCTTCAGACTGAGTTCGTTCCTCATCTTCAGCAGAGATGTGTGTCCTCAAGACGACCTGATAGATCATTGATTGATTGATGCACCCTATATTTAGGTGCTCGCAAAGAATGAGCCACGAAGAATGCACCTCCAATCGGCTTATCGATCTTACAATTAATCTATCTTATCTCAGGAGTCTTTTTCCGGACGTTTCTTTTTACGCCACAGTGCCTGACTTCTTTGCTGCTATCGCTTCGCAAAAATCTATGCATGTAGCTACAAGAAATTGTATCGATAAATAGTTAGTCTCGGTAAACAATTACCAGCATTGATCCCGATATTGTGTTACACGCTACCCGATTTCACTACTTGGCTTGCTTGTTTTTGTTGTTGTTTTTATCTGGATTCATGTATTTTCTTTTGTCATTAAGTTTGTTTGGATGCAGTTACTTTCATTTCTAAATTCGATATCCAATTTTAAAAGAAGCCGAGTTTATGCCTCTGTGATATTTTAACCGATGATTTATCTTTTTTTTTTTTTTAACATATTGGTATTCAAGTTAATTTAAATGTTATGAAACGTATCATATCTGTTTGAAAGAAAACCTTTCAAATTAAAAAATAACTAACTGAAAATTAAAAAAATAACTTTAAATGATTTTGGTTTATTTATGAATTTTTAACTACTTTTGAATAACAATTTAACAATAGTATGTTTTAGTAAAATA
This sequence comes from Caerostris extrusa, assembly GCA_021605095.1. Taxonomy (NCBI): domain Eukaryota; kingdom Metazoa; phylum Arthropoda; class Arachnida; order Araneae; family Araneidae; genus Caerostris; species Caerostris extrusa. The sequence goes on from BPLR01005052.1 coordinate 44,049, forward strand.
TTAATATATGTATATATATATATATATATATATATATACTGCTAAAATATCTCCACACCATTTCTGTTTAGCATGCTCATCAACAAACAATTAATAAACTTTATTCATTTATCTATTTATCTTTAGACCGACGAATTACAAATCTCATTTTTATTTAAATATTTTGTTATATATAACACAAAATTTGATTAGATAAATTATCACCATTTAAAATTAGGGAAGTATAAAATAACAAATGAAAATTATTTGTAATAAGTGAAAATTTGGAAGAAACAGAAATATTTAATTACTTTAAAAAAAGTGTATCAGTTTATTTATTTTGTAAATACAATTATAAAATATTATATCAATTAATTTCAGGGTGGCAACAACTGAAATTTTTAATAGCATGAAAAGAGCACATGTAATTTTTTGGAAGCATTTGTTTTCTAGAATATAATAAAAATGCCACGCCATTATTTCCTTTACATCAGTTTTATTACAAGCAATTGTCAATAAACGCTGGATTAAACGAAAACCACAAGAGTTTAGGAGATTAATCCTCTCATTGATAATATAGAAAATTTAAATCAAATCAATAAACTCAAAATTTAACAAATATTATTACATTTTACATGTTTTGTGTATATTTTAGTGAATAAAAGTACGACTTGTATATTCTACTAAATAATGAAGTTCTATGGCAGTGAAATTCCATACAAAAATTTTTAATGTATAACCAATTCTTTATTTTTAATTTTTTGAAAATTTATTGAAAACTAGCGATTGTATTTGTAAACACATATATAAAACAGAAATTTATTTTTCTGTTAATTGAATTTTAAAGTGATACCAATAATTAAACAATCTCAAAAAAGATATTTACATCAGCTAACCAAATTTAAATAACTTTTAATATTCGAATTAAATAATAATACATTTTAAGTACATGCAAAATTTGAGACTGCATTTTCTCATCAATAATGTTACTTATCATTCCATGAAACATCTATATTTGAACCAGGGAATATATAAACAGAAAAAAATCTATAAAAAAAACGATTATATGCAAGAAAAGAAAGAATATTTTTCTTCAATATGTTTAAAAGATAAATGAAAATATATTCTCGAATTTCCAAGTTTCTTTTAATTCTAGCGACATTTAAGGAAAAAAAATATGAATGTAAAGAGGGTTTCATGTATATTTTCTTTTTTTTTTTCAGTGTCCCCCTTACTTTTGACATAGACTGACAAATTCCTAAAATAATGAAGGCAATTGTATTTTGATAAAACTTCTTTTGGTTTTAATTTTTGTAATAAAAAACACTTCTTTTGTAAAAAATAGTTTTATACATCATTTTTTTTTTTTTCTATTTCGCGCAGTTATATTTGTAATTTATTAATATCCATCTTTTTTTCACTGTCAACTTTACTTGAGACATAGACTGGTAAATTCATAAAATAATGAAGGCGACTGCATTTTGATAAAACTTGTTTCGTTTTATTTTTTGTAATAAAATACATTTTTTTTTGGTAAAAATAGTTTTATAATTTTTTTCTGTTTCACACAAATATATTTGTAATTTATTAATATCCAATTTTCATCCAAATCTGGGAGGAATCCAATTCTATTCCTATTTATGTCCAAATCTTTCCTATTTACGCATTTAGTGTGATATTATGCTGATCAGTATCATCTCGACTAGCGTAAATTATAACAAATTTTATTATTGAAGGAGAACAAGCATTTTTAACAGTCTTAATAATCGTACTATTATGATATATATATTGATTAAAAGATATCGAAATAAAAATCATAGAGTAATAATTTAAACTTATGTTTATACATACATATATCATCATAAAAGCAATCTTATTTCAACGACGAAGCCATCTTTTACGAATCAAACTTATCGCATTATTATAAAATAAATATATCAAAATATCATATCACATTTACATTTTAATTAAATTAATCACAAGCAAAGCATTTATTTTTCACAAAGTTTTACAAAATCAAGAATTTCATTTAATATTATATTTAATGCCAATTATTTTTGAATGCTTTATGATTTTTACATTTTAATTAAAAATAATTATAAGCAAAAACGCTCTTTTCCATAACATCTTCTTTATCAAAAATTTCATTTTAAATAAACGTTAACGCCAATTATCTTTTGAACATAAACCTTATCTAAAAGTAAAATTTTACTTTTATCTCAGAGTAAACCTTTATTTTAACCCACCACCAAACTGTTACCAAAGAAAAAAATTCCATTAAAAATTATTAGAATTATTTAAAAATAGTAGTAATTAAAAAGGATTCAACATTTTCTATTTGACGTACAAATTTTTTTTTATCTCTTGCCCACTGCATTTGGATAGTTTTTCAGACTAAATCCTCTAAGACTTTAGTACTTTAACGGAACATTATAAAGTTCTTGAAGTCAATTAGTGAGGCCTTTTGCATACATTAAAATGATTCATAAACTTGAAGCGGTTCGAGTTTTTAGCATTTTTAACCTTCAGAATTAATAACGTAATTTCGTGGAATACAGACATCTGCTCCACTTCTAAAAGACTTCAAAGATCTAAGAAATGGGAAAAAATCTTTAAAGTTGAATTGAATATGTTAAACTCTTTTTTTTTCTTTAACTTTTTCGTTCTTGTATCATCCAATGCAGTCACTTAGCGTGTTTTCGTGTTATTTTTTTCCAGCCTTCCGCCCGATTAGCATTTGATAATTAATTTGAAAGGCAAGCTGTTTAATCTTTACATCTGCATTCAACTAGTTCAATATCTTTTCTAAAACGCTCGTAACTAATGGACCTTAATGCTTTTTGATTTGAAACGCGATTTATTTAAATTTTTCTATTCCCTAGAAGGGCGAACTTTGATTACTTTGAACCGATTGAATAAACTTTGTAAACAAATCATTCCATCTTGCCTTTCGGTTACCTTGTAGTTTCGTCGTTAAAAAGGAGAGCTATTAACAATAAATTGATTTCGCTCTGTCTTAAAAGATCTCTAGAAATTCAAATTTTTTAAGGCACATACATGCACCCCGATGCAAAATATATTAAGGCTCTCTTTTTCCAAAATATCCGTTCATTTCCATAATGAATCATTCACTGGAAGAGTACAACGTATTTAAATTTTATCTTTATTTTGTATCCATGGTATTTTTTACAGAGTTGTTTTTATTTTTTTTTAAAGTAGTACTCAAACAGATGGTTTAAAATGTAAGCAAGTTTCAGTGGAAAAATCAATTTGTCATTTGAATAAAATCTAAATTTTTTAAGTAAACTTAAAAAATAATTCTTCCATTATCTTAATTGTCTTATTTGTGTTCTTTGCATAGTAAATTATTAGAACGAAGTATTATTAAAGTTAAAAGTTCTAATGTTTAAATTGGTTTCTAAAATTAATAAGAATTCTTAAAAGGTGTAGCAATATTTTCTTCAAAAATTAGACTCTAAAGCTTGAAAATGAATTTCCTACGAAATAAATATTATCTAGTTTTATTAGCACAAACTAAATATATCTTAATTGTAGAGATTTTTTTTTTTTTCAGTTAGACAATAACAATTAACAATCTGTTTATCACCTTAGCACATAAAAAGTATTAAAAATCTAATTACATAAGAAAATAATATCTTCTTTTAGCAAGAGTTAAAATACAAAAATTATTTCTCTTTCTTACGAATTACACATTCTTTTCAGCTTAAGTGTTAACTTAGGTCAAAAAGTATAAAATATTGGCATAAATTACGAAAGTCAGAAACATAATTGATAAAATATATTGAAAACATCCATTAATTAAATAATATGAAATAGATGTTCAATCTTTTCATTTTGAGTATTGTTCAAGCTAAATTGTTCTACTATACTGTTCATTATAATTTTTGTAAAGATTTGTAACTATTTTATTTATTTTTGTCTTCAATATATGTACAAACTTTTACTTTACCAGAATACTAAAATTCGAAACAGACTCTAAAACTTAATGAATAATGAAACTGAAAAGAAGATTCAATATAATCCATTATAAATTAAGAAAACTTATTTAAGTATAATATAACAGGTGCATAAAAATCTGGCAGTTTTAATAAAACAACTATCATCTAAAATATGAAATCAGAATTTATTCCCCAGAACTTTTTAATAATTTTCCCTACTTTTTTTAATTTCTAGGTAAAAATATATATTAATTAAAAATTAATACAATTATATATCAACTGCATAACTACTGAAAAATACATAAATATCATAGAATTTCAATGAAATACAAACAAGTTAGGTGGTATAGAAATAAACATGGTATTTTTCAAACCTTCTTTTCATAAAAAAAAAAAAAAAAAATTAGAAATTATTCTTATTCATTGAAGAATGTATCAAAATTCCTTTTTAGTTTAACATAAAATAGTATTTAAAGTACTATACATTAATTATTTTAAGTCTGAAATCTATATTACTAGTTATATTGCACAACTATAACATTTATCTATTTAAATAATTGTTCTCCCTCTCCAAAAAAGTTGGATTATTGGACAAGCATTATAAAAATTTCATTTGAGATTAACTAATTTTAAAAATACGTTAAAAGCTATTCTTTTGATGTTAATTATTACTATCGGTTTTAAAAAGTACAGACATATAATTAATCGAATTTTCAATCAATGAAACTTTTCTGGTTGATTTTTCCCCAATTATCTACATTTATAGTACTTAAGAATATTTAAAATTTTTACAAATTTACATATAAAATAATAAATTAACGAATTTCATTGAAATATTTTTGATAAAATTATTATAATTGAAAAGAATATTTATATACATGCAATTGCAAGAGACAACTTTCCATCACATCTAGCTCCAAAAGAACAATAAAAAACACATATGTGAAATAAAGAATATACTATCAATATTCATAATTTTCTTTATATAAATGTATATGATCCTTTTTAAAAATTACCGTTTTTAGGTTTTGGAACTCAATATTTCCATCAAAATTTGTCCTTATGTACCATTAATCATAATTTTGCATTCATTCTATTTATAATAACACTAAATGTATGTAAAACAAATATGAACAACATATGAATGATTATTCAATACATTTCGTACATCATTATAAACGTCATTAGTGACGTCAATTAGACCTCTATATTTTGCTTATATCTTGTCAAAGAAGCATTATTGTTTAAACCAACACCAAACATCTGAAAACATAAATATCTATTTATTAATCAATATCTCTATGCTTCTAATTTTTCTTCAGTATTTAGCAAAATGACGCTGGAATATTTCTTAATAATTTCTTCATGTTATTATCTAATTTTTTAAGTTTTCATGGTAGAAGATTAATTAGATTTGTAAATGGATACCATCGAGATTATAAAACATGAATTCATGGTATAATTAAATTTAAATATTGTTTCGTTGTCATATAAAAATGGTAATATAATTATATACGGGAAATTTTTACTTCTTCTAAGATTAACTCAATAACTGTATTTGATTTTTTTCTTTTGGACTTTTACTGAATGCCCAATTACACTTTCTGACAGAGTGTCTGTTTAAACATTTAAATTTATAAATTTATATATACCTGTAAAATGCCTCTAATACTTTATTTATATTTCAGTTCTTTTGACAACTGATATTGAATTTTTAACTTAATTTGTTTAATTCAATTTCAATATTTTAAACAACATAATGCTATAAAATTTTAAAATATTTTAAATACAATATTGAGCTCAAAATATTAAATTTATATTTGTTAGATTTTGGCGTATCGCTATTTTATTATTACTAGTTTATGATATTTGATTTAAAAATTTACACCACTATTACATCTGCAATATCAATGTTTATTTTAATAAAAATTATATAATATTATTTAAGAATGTTTATATCAGAAATGAAAGTGTTTTTATTAACTTATTATTGACTTTTATATTTTGTTAACACGGTTTATCAATTCATATTTAGATTAAATTAAATTCTACACGAAATACAATCTTGTATATACATGCAAAAGCCTTAAAAGGGACAATGCATACATATTCTGCTCCTTCAATTACAGGCAAAATCAACAACAAGCTATACTAAAATTTAAGAAACAATTTTTAAAAATTTTAATTGAAAATGGATAATCGTTATTAACTCTGTATATAACTGCCGTGATGCAGAATATAAGTGACATATCATGAACGTTAATGTATAATGTATCACATTAACTATATTTATATAATTTTAAAAGTTGATTTAATAATTTGAGTTTACCAATTGAAATATATTAATATAACATATCTAATATATTATGAAAATTAATGTATATTTTATCACATTAGTTATATTTATATAATTTAAAAGAGCTTATTGTAATAATTCGGTGGTTATACTTTTCTATAATATAATATGTATATTTTTTAAAACAAATTTTTGCTTTAAAATAAACCCAGATTTACAATATGTAATGACCTATTTTTTATATGAAAATTATTCCAATTTATTCATATATTTTTTTTTACAAAACTCAGTGATAAACATAAAAGCGATCCTATAAATGTTTTTAAGCCCAGGAATTATTTGTCTTTTAGATGAGCAGTATAATTTTAGAAATATTTAAGTATCTAAAGTTAAAAGAAACAATGTATCTTGATGAAAAACAAATTACTTCATCTAACTTAATCTTCTGAATTTTAGTATTATTTTGATTTAATGAGTGATTGTCTTTACTAATAAGTGATGATGACAAGTTTTCTCTCATTCAAGAAAACACTAAATATATTAATCCACAAACTTCCCGTTCTTAAGTACTTCATAACTTTTTAAAAAGAGTATGCTGAAGTAGTTGTCATATTCTTAAAAATTAACCAACTTTTAATATATATTTTATAATAATTTCTGTAAACTGAAAAAAGGTTTTAAAACAACATTTTTTTTTTTTTCTTATAAAGAAGAATTACTTTTGGATGAAACAGTTTTTATATGTTTCCAACAAATTTTAATATATATTTGCTTGCTTGTTATTATAATTACATTTAGGTCAACAAAAAGAAAAATTTCTAAATTTCAGAATGTTAAATTTTAAATGTCCAGCATTGATAGAATTTTGTTATTAATATAAAATATTTACGAAGATTTCTTAACATTTTAATATATTTTATAATAATAATATAAAAATAATATAATTTAATTTTTATATATAATATATATTATAATTTTTTTTATATACTATAAAAATAATTACAAAATATAACAAATATAATCATTTTAAATAACTTTTCTTATTAGAAAATCATGTGTAGAAGTTACATCGTTCATATAAACAATAATAGATAATGCTTTATTCTTTGCATATTAACATAAGTATAAAAGAATAAGGTACATTCATCTTTTTAGAAGTGTAAAATAGTTCGGGACAAATTGTATATGCACCAGAAAATATTTTTCTGGTTATTTCAGATGTTATATGGCTTATTATTGTTATTTCTACTATACATTATGCTTAACTCTCTCCATTATATTCTAAAATTTCTTAAAAACCATCCACCACACTGGAAACACAAAATAGTTTAAATGATAAAAATTCTATTTTTTTTAAAATTTGTTGAGGAAGATATGGTTATTATTCAACTCGTATGTTATAATTAATTTAAGTGAATAAAAAAAACCTTAAAAGGGAAACTTAAATATGGACTTTTCTGAATTTACAATTTTCTCGTAACTAATATATTTTAAATTAGACAAAATTACTTCTTAATGCGAAATTAATGTAACCTGGTTAGTTTAAAGGAATATAAAATTACTACATTATTTTCTTTAAATTACTGCGCAATTGCATAAAAGAGAATTTTCAGGCAAATATTGTTATATAAATTTTGGAATCCAGTAGCAAGATATTTTGAAACTCAATTTTCGGAATTTGGATTTTTGTATTAAACACCTTAAGAGTGATACTCCGTACTTATATAGTTATTGCAATAAATGGAATTTAAATTGTAGTTTGCATATTTATTTTGAGAAATGTCTAAGCCTTGGCTGTATTTCTTATTTCAAAGGAGGCACAAATCTCTAATCTTGTCACTTCTTGATAACGAAACTTTGAAGAAATGGATCTATACGAAGAAGGCAATATATATTTGTGAGATGGCATTTCTTCTATATACTACTGTGTCCAAAAAGTAAGACCAATTTTCAATTTAAAATTCCCAGGGCTTATGGAATTTAATTTTTTTTCTTTTTTAGGTTGCTGGCGCTGTCCTTGACATCTGTGGGGAATTTTGATGTCAAAATATTCATCAGTGTTTGAGTTACCCTTGTCTTTGTTAGGCGCTAAAACTGATTCCAGCAATTTTTGAAATGTCTGAATTAATTGAACAAAGAACTTGCATTAAATTTTATTTTCGGAAACGTATAGAATGTTGCAGAAGGCATTCGGTGATCATTCCTGTATCGGAAATAAATGTTTACAAGTGGTATAAAAGTTCAAAGAAGGCAGAGAACGCGTTGAAGACGAAGAGCCCTCTGGTCGACCATCAACCTCAACCGACGAAGCTCACGTCCAAAAATTAAAGATTTGGTGCTTGCAAACCGTCGATTTACAATTAAAGGCCGTGCTGATGATGTTGGATTTTCAAAAGGATTGGTCAATTCCATTTTGGGCCTCAAAATACGCCAAATATTGATTGGTGCCAGAAACAATGAATGCGCCAGCTCACACTGCATTGAATCTTCGTGACCTTTTTGCCAAAAAAAATGAAACCCATATCATTCCACAACCACCGTATTCACACTGTGCGACTTCTGGATATTATCTAAACCACCCGGGGACACCGTTTTGAGTCTATTGAAGAGATTCAACGTGAATCGCGGCGCGCTTTGAAAGCCCTCCCTGCCGATGACTTTTTAGCATGCATTGAGGATTGGAAAACGTTGGCATAAGTGTGTATTGTGTCCGGAGGGGATTACTTTGAAGGCGATGAAAAAATTTGGAAGAATAAATAAAGAGTTTTTGAAAAAAATAATTGGTGTTACTTTTTGGGCACAGTAGTATATCGAATTCGACTTAAAATTTTGTCCGATTGAAGTGATGGACATGAAATTCATTGGCAATATTCTAGTAGTACCAATCCTATCACTAGTAAATTCTCAACACTAGTAAATTCCTCCTCACTAGGGTGATATTTGACTGAGAAATGGTGAGCAAATGTAAATAAAAAGATTCTTAAAAAGAAATAAAGCATTTCAGTAGGTTGTGGACTCGTTTGAAAAATATGAAAAAGAAACTTATGAAGTAAGTGAAGATGCTACCATTTAAATAGAAGTTACTACGATAAAAGGAATTCTAAGCATTTCCGGAATATATTTGATCTCTGAATGATAAATTAAAAATAGCTACCGACAAGCAAATTATATATAATATTTTATCATATTATTTCTAAGATAAAAGAACACTTCTTGCCGCAACTTCAGTTATCCTTAACGTTTATAGAAAAGTGTAAATATTTCCTACTTTGTTAAAACAATAACTATTATACCAGTAATTTTTCTTTTTTAAAATTTATTATTAATATCATTTGTCTGCATTAATGTAAAATTAAAAATTGCACTCATAATAAATTATTTTGGGACATTTAGCTTTTATTAGTACTTTATAATCATCTTATCAAAAAAATGAATAATCATTTATAATATTAAATGCATCATTTTCTTTTATTAAAACATTATTATTCAAATAAATTTAAAAGACTAGAGGCAAATTGAATATTTGATTTATTTAATAAATTGAAGATTTAAAAATGCATTTTCCATTTATTGATAAAAATTTTCTATTCAAAATTACTTTTTGCCTTCTGAAATACTTTCATGAAAAACTAAAAGACTATTTTTAATATAATAAAGCGGAAAATATGTCAGACGCATGAAAAAATTAAATCCTGAAAATTTAGTAATCATTTTAAATATATTTAAAAGCTAAATTTTTACTCATATTAGATATTTTGTTATAAATACCTCATAAAAAAAGTAAATACAATAATATGAAAACTCAATTATTAACAAAAAAATATAATATTCTTAAAAGTTTTTTTTATGATAATGCGAAATAAATTACTTTCTAATAAATCTGTAAATATATTTTTATTGCAGATTTTAAACGATGTTATTTTTTTTTTTTATTTTATTTTCATCATTGAAAATAATTGAAGGAATGTGTTCAAACACTGTAAGGGGAAAAATAATATTTACTAATTAAATTTACGTGCATAATTATCTATAAATATTAATTTTTTTTTTTCAATTTTATCAACGGCATACAAATTTTTATATATATATATATATATATATATATATATATAATCATGAAGATTTTATATTTTTAATATTTATAATCTTCGAATGTCCCTATAATTAAAAATATACATATTTATATTAAAAATATAATATTATAATAAATATTAATTTTAATTATATAACAAAATATATTTACATTAAAAACGGACTTATTTCCTGATTTGAGCATACAACAAAAATATATTTGAAATTTGAAAATATTTTCATATATCGTATTTAAACGACATATTAAAGCATTGGAAATTTCATAATTGTACCGTTAAGGGTGTGGTCTGCATGATATATTTTTAATCAATTGAAAGTTGCAGGTAAAAATTTTAATAAGATTTTGATGAAAGGCATTACAAATAAAAATAAAGTAACTATTAACTATTACAACAAGAAAAATACTTCAAAAATGTTCAGCAGATAAGGGATATGTGTTCCGTTGAATATCTAAACTTGTAGTGTGCAAGTAAGGGCGGCATCCCACGTCAGTTTCCAGAGAGCAATGGTTGTAGCTGGGTTGAGATACTTGAGGCCCAAGTTTCAGAACTTACATTTTTATTTATACGCACATTCACCACACACATAATGTTATACACAATATTTAATGCAACACAGAATTTAAAGTAAAATAAATATATTTAGAGGTAAAAGTGTAAGGATTCTACTCTGAATCGGAATTTTCAGCTAAGCGCAGGAATGCGCTAAATATATTTCCTCTTAGATAATAATATGCAGGCCAACAGACCATTCTACTGAATACCACAAGGGGGGCTCTTGCTAGCGTGCTGGATAAAGGATAGTTGTAAACTAATATTACTTTTATAGTAGGTAATATATACTGCTTAAGAAGGAAAGAAAATATATCAAAATACATTTTTATTTTTAATTCCGTATTATAAAACTTTTGCATAAAAAAGACAAGTAAAAAATAAAATAAAATAATTTGTTTGAAAATTAGTATAAAATTTTTTGAAACGTTATTAAATATTATGTTTTTCTTTTTAAATACATCATACGTACTTTTTTTTATAGTTTCCGCTATTTTTGATAAAATGCAAGCATAAAATGTTTCGAATTCCAATCAGACTTATTTCAATACTTTATTATTAAAAACAGAATTTATGTTTTATGCATTTTCTTTCTTGACAAATAAATAAATAATGTAAAAACCATAATACTGCAATAAGTTTATATGTATATATATATATACTTAAAAAAATTTAGCATACTTGATTTCTTATTAATTAAAGAAGATGAAATGCCAATATGCACTGTGACATTTGAAAGTGTTTTTAATTACATTTTCTATGACCTTTTCATATAAGTATCATTAAATATCATGTATTGTTTTCTTTAATGAATTATTAAGTATATTTAAATTAGAAATAGAATTTTTAACTATATGGTTGAATAGTTGTGAATATCAGTAGTCCATGCATAAAGTATGTTTGATAATTACATTTTTGATTAAAAATACATTCCAAATATGGTGAAAAAAAATTTTTAAACAATCATTTTTGAAAAATAGTTTTTAAATGTAAATTCTTTAAACATATGATTTTCATATATAAAGTAAACTTCACTGTTATTGAAAAACAAAAATTTAATATTCTTTGAATTTAAATTATAACTCTTCAATTGCAATGACTTCAATTGGTTTTTTGTATGTTCAGATAGATTTTGGCAACATTTGAACTAACCAAAAACACGTAAAGTCAAATTTTCAAAACCATGTAGTGAACACTTGAATGTCAAACAAGTTCAGACAGTTGTGAAATTGCAGTAAGAAATTTGTTCTAGAAAATCCGAAATTTTATTCTAACCAGCTTGAATTCAAAATGCAATAATACATTCTCAACCAAACACTATTGAAAATTCCTTGAAGGTTTCCAATACGCCTGATAAATCACTAGTATAACTATTTTAAATCTCAAGAGAAATTACTAGAAGGAAAACTTTGCAGGCAAAAAGATATGCACTTCAGGCATACAATTTTTGTAGTTCTTATAACCAACTGTTAAGAAAATTTTGTATCTAACTTAGCGAAATGTCGAAATGAAACAAGTGACTTTGACTGAAATAAAAATTGTATTCGTGTTTAGTCTAGAGAGAGAAGTTTAAAATTTCAAATCTTCTTATAACTTATGAGGAAAATACATTTTTACAAAGGGAAGACAAGCAGAACTGAGTAGGACGACCGACGTCTTCAAAAATGCACATTAATCAAATATTTTTAGTTAAATAATAGTACTGTTTATTATTCATTAAAATGAAAAAAGCGTGTAAAAATCATTGTATTAAAATGTTACATATCAACATATCAAATGTTACGTATCAAAAATCATTGTATTAAAATGTTACATACATATACTTAAAAATTTATGTTTGATACCTTTAAAAATATTGTCAATTAATATTAATAAAAAAATCATTATAATTACAATTATTTCACATTTATAAATAATATATAACAAAAACAATATGAAAGACAGCAGTTTGCATGAATGTTAAACTATTTTTTTTTTTTTACTTTTACAATCATCTACAATTTTTATCTTAGGACCTCGACGTCTTCACAGTATGCCATTCCGAAAAATTCTAGTATCAAATTAAACAAGACTTTCAGGGGTAGCTGTTCCACGTTTGCGTGTAACAAAAAGAATATCCGCAAAATATTCATCAGGCAGCCTTGCTATCGATTTGAGATGCTAAAATAAAGCATCATAATCACTATCGAGACTATTCGTTTCTGAAAGCAGCTAATCTAATGCATACTGATCTAAAACTATTAATCTAAAAACAGGTATATTAATTATAGGGCAAATACCAAGCTGTTAATTCTAGCACAATAACATGTACCTATTACTATTCTGTAACGAGCAGGACAACTTTGATAATTTAAGATTTGAATATAAAATATTTATTTCTATTATTTTCACTTCATTTTATAATGAGATGTCAGAAACAGTCCGTCTCTGATCTGATTACAATTTATATTATGTGTGGGTCAAAACCTAAGTAGTAAAAACCCACCTCCAATAATTTTTCCGAAAAACATAAGTTTGAAAATTTTAAACTCGTTTATACTAAGCACTTGAGTGACAGTACTTTCATGATGTAATGGTTAACATCACAAGCAACTCCAACGGTTGTAAATTCTGTTATTTTTTTTTTTTTTTTTTTTATGTACTTTTACCTTACACACCTAATAAGTAAAAACAGCAAAATTAAACAACATTTTTTATCTGAAAAACACATACACGCATATTATATATATACAGTGAGAAAGATCTAGCATACATATTCCTTAAAATATTACCTTATTATTGTCGTCTAAGTTTATATTGCATAAATAAAAGCAGTTTTTAGAAAATTATGTGTCCAGTGCAGCAATTAATAGGGTAATTAATTGAATAGGATAAATTTATTTTTAAAATCAGTTATTGAATGTATGATCAATATTAGTTATACTGGATCATATTTAAATATTTGATAAAGTTCATGTCTAAAGAAAACAACATGAGAAGTGATATGTTTCTTAACATCTAGAATAGTTTCCTTTTAAGAGACCACAAGTTTCTAGGGCTTGGTCTCGTTCTTGCTGCCTACCAAGTGGGATAAGAAACAACAACATATTCTAAGTAGATTTGCTTGATCGATCATTTGTTATGTGATCAAAAATCCTATCTATAAATTTTATTAAAATTATAAATATATTACAAATTATCGACACATTCCAAAACGATACATTACTCAGATCATTAGAAAACGTTTCATTAAAATTGATGGTTCCTTGAAAACAAAGGTTTATGAAGGGGTGTAAAATGAAATTAAAGAATAATGTAGAATGCTGAAAATCTTTATTATAATTAATTACATCAAAAAATCTCCATTTTCACATGTTTTCTATATATTTGTCTGGATTTATAAAAAAACTTTTGCAAATCTCACTTTGGCTAATATTTAATTACTGTAAGTTTAATCGCTATTAAGTTGTTTGATTTTTGAAGAGTATTGATTATTTTTAAATTATATCAACCTGCTAATTAACTATGTTTTTAGTTTAGAAATAATTTATGAGGGCTTTTCTTCAAAGTTGACGTCGCGTTAGCGTCACGTTGCCAATGGAAAATTCATCTTTATGCCAAATATTGAAAAATATAGTAATGCAGTTACATACAGTAATGCAGTAAGTGTATATACAAGTGAAAATCGATTAGAATCATATTAGCAATATAATTTAAAACAGAAACTAAGGAAATAATAAATTATTTCTTATGATTATTAAAACTATGTCTTATTATTCATTATTATTATAAATGTTGATTATGAAAATTTAAAATACGACTACAGACTACGACAGATGAAAGACATGTTAAGTCAAATTTAAGAAGCACCTCATAAATTTACGAATTACCTCAACATTATTAAAAAGACTTATATTGAAATTTATAAATTGCTATAGAGTGCTTTACTATAGTTACTTTACTTCAAAGCGGTAATAATATAAATTATCTCTTTGATTAATGAATGTTTTAAAAAATTAACTAAGCTTTTCTTAAATACTTTAACGGATGTTCGTAGTACTTAAACAGTGACTCTCACGACATATTTAATGATCAACTAAAACAGCCTAATCTATTTGCGGACTATGTGCGACAGCTGAGTTTTTATCTATGACAAGCTCATTAGTTTTATAGATTTCAGTTATACATTAAATTTCCGTTTTAACTCATAGTTTCGTTACCACAGTGATGTTTATTTTCAGTTAGAAAATTTCATAAAAATGAGAGGAGAACTGACTTTCTGAAAATAAAGATATCATTTATCATGGTTACTTAAAAATAAAAACAAGAGAGTGTTTTCCTGGGAATAAATTGAAAATAAAGTTATACTACAAATAACTAATTAGTTAATAGTTAATTGATTAGCTGTATAAATATCTATCGTTTAATTTAATATTTATTCAAGTATTTAAATTATTATTTGAGTATGATAATTTATTATCAATAAACTAATACTCTGATTTAACTTTGGTATTAATTTAGTCTAATATAAGTTATATCAACTTTCCCTTTAATTTTTTATTAGCATTCACTGCTTGATTAGAAATTATGTAGTGAATTAGCCTGTAAATTCACACATGAGGAGTATAGGGCGTTTGACTATGTTCTACCATGAAATACTTTAGAATAATTTCAAAAATTGTATACTTTTTGCACTAATGGACATGTTCCATCAGGTTTACTAATAGGGAAATGTGACATTAGAATTCGTTAACTAGTTGTTTCGTTTTCTTCCAAGACATCGAATTCATAATACAACTATAATTTCATTTATGATCCCTTTAATAATAAGTCTTAACTAGAAATCAATTTTGGTAGAAAATGTTTCCATGAAATCAAAGAATTCAGATCTCTGCGAATCTAATAATACTTTACAAAGCTTAAGATTTTTTTTTTTTTTTGATTGATCCTCGTAAATTGAAAAGCGATTTTATCTGTGTTTGTGTTAACTTTGAAATAGCTATTGCGTGTACTGGATAGTTATACAAATGCTCAATTTCATTCACTAAAAGACTTCCTTTAGGTGTAAAGCAATATTATTCTCTTTAAAAATGCCTAATTGTTCAAATCACAACTAATTTTGCTGGAAATAGTTTTACAAATATTTTTTAAAGAACGGATTTTCCATCTTAATAATAAACTCAAAAGCTGTTTAAATTGGGTTAGATACAAAAGGCATTTAATTAAAGCTATTACTGTTACACCGCTTTCGATAATTCAACTAGAAATGGCTATATCGAGGCACCAGGAGAAATTCAATTGATGCACACCAAAGACCGAAACGAGTAGTACTGGATTTAATATAAGTCATGAGAATTGATGAACAGAATGTATATGAGTATTGAACATTATTAATGACAGATTCAGTTGAAAATTTCGAGAAAATACAATTTTATGCATAAATTGACACTTTGAAAAAAATTTAAAATATAGACAGACTTCGTGACGTTTTAGAATATTCTGCAACACATGTAAGATAACTATTAATTCTGAACCGAAGAAGCAGTAAACATTTTAACAGAGAAGCTGAAAATACTCCATATAATAGATTAAAAATAGGATTTTTATTAAACCCTTCTAATAGAAGCAATTTTATAAGCAAGTCACTGAGTTAGATTAAAAGTAATACTCATGGTATTTAATGTGCAGTTTTGAAAATCATGAACACAAATGGGGAATTTCTTGTAATGAAAAATAATAATAAGCATACAATTTTAAACACTCGAAGAGTCTTTTGGACTCTGGCCCTCTATTCAGTCAGATTTATTTTTACAGCTCACAGCTTGCTGATACCCATTAATATCATGTATAAAAAAGAACAAACTATAGATATTATTCTTTTTTTTGCTGAGGATAACTTTTATTGAATTAAATTAATCGAGTGGAAATTTTTTAATTTTATTCTGCATTGCTAATACTCATTTTCTGTATTTCATGTACTTGTTATGTGTACATATAAAATTTCATTAATAAAGCAGCGTTAATTCGCATACATCATAGCAATGTGCGGCCTCCATTTTTTTATTAGCTGAATAGTATTTTAATAGGTAGTGTCAATTATTCAAATTGAAGACGTTTTATGTACTAATAAACTTTCCAGGAGAATTTTTTAATTCGATGATTGATAAGTGAAATAAAAATCTCAGCTTTTATTTAAACTCTATCAATACCCAAGAAATATTTTTTGCTACATTTATAACCCTGCTTCTTAGCAAATAAAAGTTACAAAATGACCTTCAAAAAGCAATAACCATCGGTGGTTACCTTCAAGTTTTCCATATCTACAGCAAGGGAATTCCTTTTATGTAGCATCAAATATAACCTCCTCATCAAATTGCGTTCGGAAAGATCAATCTATTTATTTCCTTAACAACTTAGAAAGTCGTCTCCTTGCTTATTTTTTTTTTTTTGGCCGAGTCTTTTTACGCGTATATTTTTTATTTGCTTCTTTTTTTACAGACGGGTATATCCGTCGGAAGTGGCTGTGTGCAGCGGATAAGGCTGTCGAGTGTCACATCCGCTTACGGACACGGGGAGCACTTTGAATGATGACCAAATGACATAACTAACAGCCAAAGGAGCCAAATAATGACACAAAAATAATTCGCAGATTTATAGGTTCCACAAATGAAGCTATAAAAATTATTGAAAAATGTACAATAAAAAGAAATGGTTGCTTCCGGAAATCTTTTTTTATTTATTTTTTTTTTTAAAAAAAAAACTACCATGTTTATTTATAAAAGGTTATTCCATTTATTCGAGTTTTTTTTTTTTTTTTTTTTTTTTACTGTTATTAAAATCGGAACTTTGAAGAAAGTTTATCTAATAACTCAAGCTCATATATAGATTGTAGTTTTTTTTAAGAAGGTGGATGTAGTTAAATAGAACTGCTTTTATCTTTGATTCCCAGGATGCAAATATTTTGGTTATGCAGATATTTTTAAGACATTAATAGTTTAATATGAATTAAAAGTGATATGTTAATTTGTAGCTAAATTTTGATAAAAATATATTATATAAAACCTTAAGAAATTTCAATATTTGTTGTTGTTACTTATGGCTTTATTGGAACTCAATCCACACAAATTTGGCCCCTTACTGTAAAAAATAAAACAAACCTATAAACAAATGAAAGTTACAAAGAGAAAAGACCAGACATTCGTGCTCCCGTTGCCTAATGGATAAGGCGCTTGTCCATGGACCAGATATTCGTAACAAAAATTATCAAAAAGCCTTAAAAACTAGTTAAATGTTCTAAGGACAAAAATTTGAAAAGCTACAAGCATCTTAAAAAAGTTCGTGTGATCAGGAGATGTTTTTTCTGGCCCTCCACTAAAGAGTACACAAATCACCATTCTGTGGTATGTTTGAGTCCAGTCCGAGCAAACAAGTAGATCGGCCTTATTCATTTTTTCTGTCTTACATAAAACACATATATCAGAGTTCGCAATCCTTATTTTGGCCAGATGTTCGGCCAGGCAGTTATGCCCAGTTCTTAATCTACAATTGACAACAGCCTCTTAGCGAGTTTTCCACCAAATGTTTTCCAATCCATTTAGTGACAACCTTAAGTCACACGTGCATCCTGGGTGGCTCTAAATGAGTAACTGCTAGATGCTATGGCTACTTGTCCCGGAGATGTGACTGCGCGTCATCCGATTTAAATTTAGATTTTTCAGGAAAAAAATGCTTTTGTTTTATAAGAGAATTACATATAAGTATATTGTATTAAAAATGTAAGATACATAACATTTGTAACGTTTATGTACACAACTTTTTATTGAAAATTCTAAAAAGATTACAAATCATTTTAAAGTTGATTAAATACATAAATTAAAATAAAATAGTAAATGCAAGTAAATAGCATAAAAAGCGCAATTAAATTTCGAATTCTTTATCAAAAAATTTTTAAAAGATGCAGACAGTTACAACTAGTGATTGCAATATCGGACCAAAAGTTCAATACCGATATTCGGTATTTTTTAGATCTTAATACCGGGATACCGGTTTTAATACCGGTAGTAGAAATTTTAGAAAAAGAAAGAAAACACAGGTGTTTTTTTTTTTATTAGAAAATGTAAATATCACAAAAAAAATTTGTAACTTATAAATTATAAGAGTATATAAAGAATAGTAAAGGAACATCTTATTTATTTAAATCACAAAAAGTGTAAATATCACTATTCAGTTTGTGATACTATTACAAATTTTTGGAAATGTGATCTTAAAAAACATAATGCATCAATTGTACTATCATTAAGCTTGGAACGTAATTTTGTGCAAAAATTGCCGACTGTCGAAAACGCTCTTTCAGCAGCTAAGCTAGTGGGTGGTAATGTTAGCAATGCGCGCTATATATTTTTTCCAAGTATTTATCTCTAAATCTCACATCTTCATATATATCTATTTCTCGTCGAATCAAAGTGTAATACACATTTTCCTCAATGAATATGACTAATTTTGAAATTAAAGTTATTTTATTTCTTTTATTTCAATGAATATTAATACAATTTAATTTTAATACTAAAATAGATATTTTTTATTCGACATTTTGGGATGAATGAACTTATACATAAAATGATTAAAACGTGATTTTATATTAAAATAAATAAATAAATTATATTCCCATCATGTCTATATTTATTGTATACTTCTTAAAACAAGTATGTTTAAGCTTTAACATTACGTTAATGACTACACAGAATCCTTTCCTCATACAAAGAAACAGTTAAAAATGAGTATCAATAATGAATATAGGAAATTTCAAAATCTAAAAAAAAGTATTGGAATCTCTGATAGACACACATAAAATATTGGGAACGAGGAATAGTGTTCCTGATTTTAATATTCTACATATATTATTGTAATAAACATGGATTGTATCCATAAACAATTATAGATCTTCAGCTATTAATAGTAACTCTCACATAAATTATTTCCTGTAAATCATTTTACTCTTGTCTATAATCCAAATTTATCAAGAGATTATTTTGAGTAAAAGCGTTTTCGGCTTTATCTACATCAAACTGATTTTATATTCAGGGTTCAGACATACCTGAAAGATTGAAACTTATTGACTGTCTAGAATATCCCATTAATCGGAGAGTTGCATTCAGAAAAACACCGCTGATGGTAAGGTACATGAACTTACAATGAACTTGTTTTTTTATTTGTCTTTGCTAAAAATTTAATAAAGATATTTTAATGGGAATCTAGTATAAAATAATTTCAGGGGATTTACTCAAAAATCTGGGTTAGTTTCTTTTTCAGTTGAATCATTAAACATTTTTAATAAATTCCATAGCATATATGTATAATTAGCTTATAAAGTAATTATCATATAAAAGTCCCTTTGATTTACTTAAATTTTAAACATAAAGATCCTTTGAAACATTAATCTTGGAAGTAATATTAATTATTAGAAATAAAAAGCTTATAAAGCACAGAGAAAAATAATCAAAAAAAAGTGATACAAAAAGGAATGATTAGATGGTTTAAGTTATCTTACATTTTTAATTAAAAGACTTTCGAAAATATATTCTTC
This sequence comes from Caerostris extrusa, assembly GCA_021605095.1. Taxonomy (NCBI): domain Eukaryota; kingdom Metazoa; phylum Arthropoda; class Arachnida; order Araneae; family Araneidae; genus Caerostris; species Caerostris extrusa. The sequence goes on from BPLR01005052.1 coordinate 64,488, forward strand.
TTGTATAGATTATAATTTTTAATAATTGTGATACAAACTTATAATGTTATAATCGAAAACTTAAAATATTAGGCAATAATTGAATCTATATCTTTTTTCAGAAACTGATTAAAAATTTGTTTGCTGTAGTTGGATGTTGGATTAACTCTCGAAAGAGTCTAGCAGATTTCAGAATCTTAAAAATCTTTTTCTATTAAGGTAAATGTTAAGAAAATCTCAATAGAGTTTGATTAAATGTTCAACAACGTTATTTCTTAAAATGCTTATAAGTATAGGAAATATTTTTTCAATTATGTATTAGTTTAAGCATAGAATATATTAACTATTTTGAAATCCTAAACCATAATATAAAAATTTGTAATGTAAATATAAAAAATGCCATAAAAGATTAAACATATATTTCACTGAAAGAGAATTTCACAAAACTTAAAAAGCAAAATTCATGTAATAAAGCTTTTTCACTGAATGAGAATTTTACAAAATTTAAAAAGCGAAATTCATGTAATAAAGTTGATTAGCGATATCTAAAACGTATATTCTTTCTAAGGAATTCTACAAAACTAAAATCCACCAAAACATTTTAAATGAAAAACACCAACAATTATAAGAGATAAAATCTCTAGTAGCTTTTCAATAATTAAAATAATTTTTAAAGCATTTTTTACGTCACTGTCTCCATCAAATTACCAAACCAATTTTCAGAGAAATAAATCATCATATTTAGTTTCACAACTTTTAAACTACGAATAATTTATTCCATTGTATTTTTTTTTTTTCTATTTAATTAACAACGACTGTAGAAATGGACAAATGCAAAAAGTAATTCATTTCAAGATACACAGTTTAAAAAGACCTTTTTAAACTTTTCAGTATTAAGTAACTATTCCAAATTAAGTAAACGCAGTATATTTCATTAATGTGACGCAAACTTTTAGGTGTCTAAATGTTCTTGTAAAAGATCATTTACAAGCTCCAGAAACAGAAGAAAGAGATGACGAAAAAAAAGGAAAACAGCGTTAAAGTACAAATAAAAATTTTTCATGCTGTCACCTTTCTACTTCATACTTTTTAAGGTTTTTATAACACTGTCAACGGAGAAATGTCTTGGGATCAAATACTGAGCTGGAAGAAGGTCTAGTGATGTCAAGTTTCCTCGCCATTAAATCTACAGACTGCAGTAATTACGTAGCGTGCATAATCAACATCCGAAGGGACAGGGTGCCCACACGTGAATATAAAACGGGGACTAACCTCAAATTATGATGGGTAATTTATCGACTGATTGAAAGTGAATTATTTCATTCTACTCTAGGATACTGCAGCCTTACCATGAATTATACGCTTTCTTGTTGACCAAACATTGTCGTTGGTAAAATCTTTCTTAATTTTCCACAAAATAGTATATTTGAAAAACGATTTTTAAAAATTCCATATATTGTTATAAAATGTAATATAATACTAATATATAGGAGTTTTATTGATTGAATGAAAGTGAATGATTTCCTTCTACTCTAGGATACTGCAGCCTTACCATGAATTATACGCTGTCTTGTTGACCAAACATTATTGTTGGTAAAATCTTTTGTTAATTTTCCTCAAAATTAAATATTTGAAATACGATTTTAATGATTTCCATATATTGCTATAAAATGTAATATAATATTAATATATAGGAGTAGTATAAAAATAATGTAATTTAATTTGTATAAATTAATTATATAATCAATTTATATAAATTTAGCAGATGAGAAAGGAACTTGAGTTAGAAACAGTTAACTGAGTTTGAAACCGAATTAGAAACTACCTTATTTTAAAGGTAGTTTCTAATTCAGTAATTAATAAAAATCGAGATAATAATTAATATTGATTAATAATAATTAATTAAAAACAGATGAATAATTTTAATTTATTTTTATAACAAAAATTAATTTAAGTAATTATGAAAATTATGGAAGCAATTTCACTTAGGTTAATTTTTCTGCTTATAAATATAGTTTTCTTAACTAAGACAAATTTAATTTTCAAGAACATTGCATAATAGCTTAAAAACGCGTTTCTGAATAGCTTCTGTAAAAATTAATTTAATGAAACTTTTAGAATATTGATCATAAGTCCTATTGAATATAAGTTTGAACTGTCCATAAAAAAGCAATATTACAAAACTACAATAATTTTTCTTCTTAAACCTACATTTACTCTGCTTGTAGTCTTAAAAAAGACATATCAACATGAAACCTAATTGCAGTAAAACTCTAGCGATAATTTTCCGTTTTTTACTTCATTATATATTTTTCATGCTCCTACGTTTAAAATGTTATTGTCAACATTTTATAACGTTCACCAAAAAATTCTAAACCAAGCTACGTCACGTGTTTTGGATACAGAAGATTGGTATTTTGTGGAACACAATAGAAAATGAAATCATTTATTTACTTTTTTTTTCCTTGTGTCAAAAGTTGTCAGGGAGATGCTTTTGAACATCAAAAGAAGCAGAAGTTCGAACTTCAGAAAAAAAGTCTCAGCCCCTTTTGAAACTTATCGAATTTTTTTAACAATGGCATAAAAACCTATCTCGTTTGATACGGCGCACAAGTTGATTATGTGTTGTTACTCTGTTGTAAGAAAGTTTTCGTTTTACTACCCAGTCGTAAAATGATTTTGTGTCGCTTGTTTGGATGGACATCAAGTGTCATCCTGTAAGAAAATCCAAGATGTAGAGAAAATCTCTTTTTGTAATCTTTGTTCATAGTTCAGTACTCGAAAGAACAAAAAAACAAATGTAAAAGTCGGAGGTGTCGTATAAGATTTTTTTTTCTTCTTTTCGTTTCTTTAAATGAAAGAAAATTTAAAAGCAATATTTGAAAGGATACGCAACTCAGATGTTTTATTCAACTGGTTATTTTTTTAATAAAAAGCTTGTGTGTTTTTGAAGTATTTCATTTTTCTTCTGTTTTCATCAGTTTTTTTTCTTGTGAAATTGCTTTAATTAAAGTCAAAGTGATTATAAAGTTTCATGTAAATTTTAAAAAAATATTTAATATTTTCATATATTAAATAACTTTTTAAAGAAAGGATACCTGCCCTTTAAACTTATATATATATAAATTTTACGTTCCATATTAGTGGGCCTCGATCTCAACTTATATATATCACAACCGTATGATAAATACAGATAGAGCATTCCCGAAGTAATTTCAGGATTTACTATTTCACACTTATATATTTATGGGTTGTTTATCACATAGTTCTCCCCAAACAACCACAATGCCTTACTATTGATACTAGAACGCATACACTTTCACAGAGTCACCTCGTTTTTGAAGCAGTGACTGCACCCTACAGTGGATTTGAAATTGAGTCAATATTCACGTTAGATGAACCATATGTTACCAATGGACAAGAGTTGGCCTATATCTTATTGCTGTGGAATATTCTACCTTAAATACGCTTATAAAAGTTATATATAAATATTTCTTAGTTTGCTTTTTAAAAACAAATAAATACAGGGTGATTATAATTAAAGTCCCACTTTCAAAATGCTGCTTAAAAAAAAAAAAGAACTGCTTAAAAAAAAAAGAACTGCTCTTCATAATGAGTTCAAATTTGAACTGAAAATCATTGAAGAATGGGGAAACGGTACGGCATCAAAACAGTTCCAATGTGTATTAATAGATGGCGCTGTAAGCGGTATAAAGAAAGCGAATTGGGCTGCGAGTTATATTTTGAATCGAAATTACAACGTATTTGGCATGAGTAGCACATTAAAACAAGTTGTGAGTCACAACCAAAAGTCACAATTGTGACACTGTTAGTAGAAAGCCCATCTACCACAGCAAGGCCATACAAAATTGGATGGGAAAAATCGGTGATACTTTTTTTTTTTTAACCTTTTTTTATGCCATACCGTTTTTCACTTCTTCAAGTATCTTCAGTTGAAATTTGAACTTATTGTGACGAGTGGTTCCTTTTTTGCAGCATTTTGAAAGCGGGACTTCTATTATAATCACCCTTTATATCTCAAACGTATGATAAATATAGGTCAGTCATTCATGTAGGATTTTCAGGATGAGTTGTTTATCACATACTTCACACTAAACTCCCACAATGCATTATTGTAGATGCTAGATGGCATACGCACACTTTCACAGACTCAACTCGTTTTTGAAGCAGTGACTGCAATGGACACCCACAGTGGATATGAACTTCAGTCATTATTCATGTTAGATGAACCTTATGTTACCAATGGACAAGAGTTGACCTATATCTTATTACAGTGGAATATATATAAATATTCTTCAATTTGCTTATTAAAAATATATAAATATATTTATAAGAACAAATCTATTTCCAATATTCAACTCTACTTAGATTTCCCAATCTTTATACAGGAAATTTACAAATCTTACAGTTAATCTGTAAAATTCACCACTTAATCCACGGGCTATGATTACGGATTTGAAAGCTTAAATATTCATCAAACTACAGATAAACGAGAAACTCGAATATTTAAATTTAACTTATATCGATTTATGTCAAAATATCATTATGCATATTTCCTTGTCGTAGTTACAATCTCAATTTTTATTTAAAAATCAATTTTTTTAAAACAATTTTTACTGAAATATTTTATAACATAACAAAAGGTTAAGAATTTATGAATAAATAATTTCAGCAATGGCTTTTAAATATATTTGCATATTATTTTGCATTACTTACTCTTAAAAATAGAATTTTATAAAAAAAATATGGAAAACTAGAGATTCTCAGTTATTTTTTTTTTAATAAATCCATTCCATTTCTATATCGTATATATAATTTGTTAAGTAGATAGTACAAAAAAAAGTTTACTACACAAAATATACAAAAGATAGTACAAAAAATACAAAAGTTTTCTCACAAATAAAATTTTGATAAAGTTGAAAACACTTACTGATAATTTTCACTTTTATTTTAAAAATAAATTATTTTACAATGGTAAAGATATTTTACATGAGTACAAAAAATTACATTTTTATTACAAAAATTACATCTTGCAATTTAGTAAAATTATATATATATATATATACTTCAAAATATATATACACTGCAAAATAAAAAAAAACAACATTCGTAATAACATTTAAATTAATTCCTAACAATATTGAAATGCTTTAATAATGCAAGTTGCTCAAATTAACTGAATCATGTAGTAATGGTTTAAATGTGTCTCATTTAGTACATTTTTAAAAATATTTTTACTATTAGAGTTACAAATATTTTTTTAAAAACTTTTTAGAAATTAAAAAAAAAGTTAAGAATTTTCATCAATGTTATATTTGAAATGGCAATTTATGGTTAAACATATGCTGGTTAAAACGAACATAATTAATTAAGAAAGTATTATAATTAAAAAAATGTATCTTTTAATTATGATTAATAACATGCAGAAAGAAGGGTTTTATCTATATAGAGTTTATGCTAATATGTATAAACATTGTATAATAGCCCATGTGTAAAATGTAATAAACGTAATAGCCATGTAATAAACATTGTATATTATTGTAATAATAATAATAATGTTTTATAAGAAATATAAATATACGTAGTGCTTAATTTAATAAGTAGCCTGATAATATTAAGAAAATTTTCAAAAAATACTTAATCAAATTTATAATATATCCACTTATTCACTCCCTCAAAATGAATTATTTTTATTCTAATAATGAAGATGAAAACAAATAAAATCATTTTAAAAATTATATGATTATTATTATTATTATGATTAACCTATTATTATATGATTATAAAAGAATCGGCATTAATTTTAAAAAGTTGATTTATATTATTTGTGAGAAAATTTTCTAAAAGTACAACCCACAGATAATTCATCAATAATCACAAAAAAAATAAAAATAACATTATCTGCATTATTTTTTTTGCTTTAATTTACGTTCCCATGTATTTAACAAAATATTTATTTTTATGTAGAAGGAACAATCAATAAGTTACGCAATAGCATTTTTTACACTCTTTTAAACCGTTAGTTGAAATAATTGAAATTAATTGTATTTTCTAATTTAAACTTGACGAGTTTTGATGTATGGAAATATTTAAAATACTAATATCTTTTAACATTAAACCAGTTACGAATCAATAGAAGCGTAAGCAATTTATGTTGGAAAGAATTTCAACCTCATTTCTCACGAAATATTCCCTCCTATTTTTCCATCCTATACCATCTTACGCCAGTCTGAATCCAAATGAAGCAAATATCTGGAAATGCATCGTGCTTTAATGTAGCAATTTCCTGAATTATATGCCTTTTGAAATCGTCCGGAAATTTATCGGGTGCCAATTTGATGGTTTTGATTAATATCCTTGCATTCAAACACGACCTGAATTCCTCGGATGGTTAACAAAATTTAATAATTAACTTCATTAGGCACATACGCTACTTCAATCTCCGACTGGGTTAGTAATTATTTTAATCTCAGAAAGCAGCGTGGCTTGGCGTATGTGTGAGGGTTGACTGATCCGCGGGCGATTATGCTGGAAGCAGGAATTAAATAATGATAAACTGTACTTTCAGAAATTTTCCTATCCAAAATGGGAAGTCTGAATGGTACTAGATATCTCTGCGCAAGCAGTTAAATGTTTGCGCAGATGATTTTTCGGATTCTTTTTTTTTTTACCAATATTCGGCACATAAAAGGCAAGTTTGCAGTTTAACAGGAAAAGGAATTGTTTGATGTTCGTTTCGAAATATTCCAATTTTAGGGAATTGTAAAGTTTAATTTTCCCAAGACTAGTGGCATTGAATGATTTTTTTTTTCTTTCGTTGGACAGAATTTTACCACGCTCTTTTCGAATTACTTCGATAACTAAGTAAATTAATGGAATATTAAAATTCAATATTCTCCCTGCATCATTATTTGCGAGAAGTTTATTAATTATTGTTAATTACAGAATTGTTAAATAGCTTATGACAAATAATATCTGTAATTTTGTTCTCTCTTTAAATATCTTTAGTGTATTAAATTCTAATTGGCATTTTGGTTATGCATCAGATAAAATATAAAATTAATTCAGATAAAAAATAGAATAGCTCAAGTAATTCAGTAAATAAAATATATATATATATATATTTTTAAATTTTCAAATATAGTTACTAATTTATTCAACATCTTATTTTTATCATCTGAATAGTTTAAAACACATTTTTATTACAAAAAATGCAATGTTTATTTAATTAAAAAAAATAATTAAACTATTTTTGGAATTTTTGTTTACATTTCGGATAAAAAAATATGGATTCAAATGATAGACTTGGCCATCTGTTTTAATTTTTAAATTATAAAAACCTCACACACACACACACATATTTTTTTCTATTTTTTTTTTAGAAAACAGAAATAATGTTTTTAAAAATTGAAAACAAAGTTCAGTAAAAAAAAATCCTATTTTTTAATTCTTTCCTTTTTAGTTTCTATATTTTCTAGCCTTAACCATCAATATATATAAATTTATTTTTTTTTTTAAATTTTGAATCAAATATATATGTATATATATATATATATATATATATATATTTGATATATATATATATATATATATATATATATATTTGATATACATATATATATATATATATATATATATATTATTTATTTCATAACTTAAAAAAAAAATTAAGATGCTGTAAAAAAAAAAAATCTCAATTTAATTTAAGTAATGGATTATTAAATAACGAATACCAAAACAGTGCATTAAAAAAATTATATTCTTAAAATTCGAAACATCTTTAATTTAATAACATTTTTCAAACACATACACATTTATTGCAAAAAGCTAATAAAGTTTTAAATTTAAAAGAATGGAAAAAGTCCTAGGCTATTAGTAAGCTAAACACAACTGTCTCCATCACGCACAAATTATTTAAAATACTTAAAAAATTATTAATACTAGATGGATAAATTTATCATTCGCAAAAATGTGGAAATAAAAATGGAACAATACCGGGATCTAATATTATCAAGATTCAGATGAGAATTAAAATTTCAAATCTAAATCATAATATTTCTGTCAACAGCTGCATTGTACTAGCCTGATATAGAAAATGTTAACACATTGACGGTCTCAAATTGCAGCTGTTTCATTTAAGTTACAGGTTTCCTCTGATTATATAACCGTAACATGCGTAAGTTTGCGATGTGTGAATGTGTGCGTGCGTAGCAAGCAAGAGGGCTGTTTTGAGAAGTCGAAAGCCAAGTAGAATCAACAAGCAAATGAACAGTCATGAGTCGTTTAAAATCTTATAAATGTTTAATGGAGTTTAAAGAATTCATTCCCACTTCGGTAAGCAACAGACGAGTAATAGGTCCGAAGTCCGCGAAAGTTGCACTTCGTCTGGCAGTCAGAATGGGTGTTAAAAGACATCATTAAAAGTGTTTTGGTTAGCAGAATTCCGAACGTGCAAGGGCAGAGTACACAAAGAGAAACGTTAAATCAGCAATTATAGAATAGGAGAGAAGCTGTTGTTATGAGAAGTTACAATAAATTAGATGTTGCAAGTGCTTCATAAAAGTAGATTATATTCGGCAACTTAGGGAATACAGTAAAACATATAAATATATAAACACCTGTTTTACTGTATTCCCTTACTATATATATATATATATATATATATAGTAGACGGATTGATGGCGGAATAATGTAATTGCCTCTTGTTATTTTTACGTAGGGCTGTGATGCTTTTATATTATATATATATATATATTATGTTGCAATATATATAGCAATAAAATATTTGTAACCTCAAGTCAAAATTCAATCAATAAATCACAGCTTTATATTGAAATTTACATTCATGTATATACATATATACATGCACTACCATACGCTATCTGATGCAACTGTAATATCCTGAGGCTCTGTCTGAAGATTGCTGATAAGGCATAGATGCATTTATAGATTTACACGATCTTGACTTCAAAGGTCTAGCTGGAAGCGTTGACCACATATCGAATAGCCATGCATCACTAATTGGCAATCAGCCTAATCCAAGGATTGGTAATATAATGTAGATCTTGCTATCTACTCTCATTACATGTAAAGGAATATTAGTAAAGCATCGCAGGGTTATTCGTGTATAAATGTTTCTAATCATATGGAATAGAACGTTTTAAAAAGTATGACATTATCCATTCCAACAATGATGTCTTAGAGTAAGTTTTCTTGGATATATAATATGCAGATTATTACAATAAAAGTTTATTGAATTACATCATATAAGAAATATTAAATTTATGGTCGATTAAAATATAAGATATATGCACAAAAGTGGACATTTTTGCTCTTTTACATATCTTTCCAGATATTTTGAATACACATGTATTGATATTTTACTAATGTTGACAATTACTGAAGGAATTGAAAATTTTAAATATTTTCACCTTCGTAATTAGATGCGTAGCTTCTGATTAAAATTATATTATGAATTGGAACTGCTGTAATTGAAGATAAAAACCAGTAATAGGAAATATTAAAGTTCATAATGTAAAAGCTATTAAAAAAAATATGCAATACATGAAATTCCACAGTAATATTAAATATATGTTTTTATTTTTGTCTTAAGCTGAGCTCATTCAAACAAAATGTGTTTTGTTTATAATCTTAATAAGAAAATAATTCTTTAAATTACTTTTATAAGTCAATTAAGAACTCTTCAATAAAACATATGCTTTATATTTCAGCACAATAATAATTTCCATTAAACATTCATTTTAATTCAACCCATTATCTCTTCGAATTAAGAAGATTTTTGCTATATAGTTCTTTTGATGTTTCTATTTCATCCTCGAAGAGTTTGCAGCAAACTTTCTAATTTAAGTTATAAATGCATATATCCACCCTAATATGATTATATTGAAATATACATTGTAAGATTCATTGAGGGCAAGTTATAATCCAAAGAAAACCATACAAAAGATTACTAACAGAGACATGAAAATTCTCAGAGAAAAAAATATTTTCATTAATCATAATATTAATCTTTAAGTTTCTCTTTCATGAATGAAGATTAATCTTTCCATTAAGATGCAATAAAATCAAAAGTTAATTTACTGTTCTACTTAATCATCTAATATAGCAGTCAAACAGAACAATTTTCGAGTATTAAAAAAATGTAAGTATGTTGAAGTAAGTTTTTTAGTCCATAAAAATGCAATTAAGTATTTATTTTGCAAAATATAATGGAAAGTAGGAATATATGGAAGTTGTTACTAATTAGCGGTTATTAAGGAAGAACTAGGGAACTAGTTTAAAGTTTTTATCCTCTGATTTAGAAAACATTTATACGAATTTAACATCGTTTCTCCGTCTATTAACCATAATAATATTATGAAACATGCTTTTAAAAATGTAGTCTGGGTTTCCTTTCAATTCATTTCAAAACTTTTAACTTTCTGATAAATTTATTTTTTCATTTCAGAATGGAAAGTTGAAGGGTAAAAAGCATAGAATCTATTTTATCTTTAAATTCTTGTATCAAAGATTTAAAAAGAGACGAGTGAAAAGCAGAAAGACAAGCTAGTTATCTTGAAAAATAAGCTTTTGTGGAATTTTTTTCTTTCCTCACTATTCGTGTTCGACTCCTTCTGGCAAACTGGCATCGAATCCTTTGTTGTCAGTTGTCACAGATCACTTCGGAAGTGGAGAAAAAGAACGAAAAAAAATGGGAGTTATTTTTCAAAAAAAAAAATAAATCTAACCTTTCTATGGTTTACATAGCTTATAAAATGAGTTTTGTTAAAATAAGGAGAAATTTTTCAGATTTTCAAATGAAAAACTGTCATGATAAAATTGAAAGGAATGGATGTTTACTTGTGGTTAAAATCGCTGTTTCTTTTTGCTGTAGATCTCACCGCTACGACTTTTTTATAAGAACATATTTTACTTATAGGAGCAAAAATATTTCTTTCTTATATAAGCTACGAAAAAGGTACTATATACATAGGGTTTAAATGTTATTTATTCACCATTGTTATTTACATGAAGAATGATAAACAGCATGTTTTATTCTTTAAAATTAAAAAATTGTTTTTAAAGATATTTAAGGACTAAAAATGTTTCAAAACATAATTATTAAAAGCTTTGACTTGTATTCAACCCCATATATATTAAATAAGTTTTAATAATTCTATATTTTTCAATCAGTTATGCTTAATAAATCATGTTCTTAATCAATAAGGATAGTGAAATACATTTTTTGTTTACTATTAAACTAAAATAAAATTGTTTATTTATTAAATGAATTTTTGAGTTTGAAGCTTTAACTAGTTAATTGATTATGCTTGAGGAAATGTTTGACATTTGCAACATTTTCCTTTTATTATGTCGCGCTAATCTAATTGTTGAATTGTTGAATATAATATCTTACTTTCATTGGAATTCCAGTTTTCTTCAATAAAATCTTAACAAAAGATTTTATTGAAGAAAAACTGGAATTCTATTGATTTTAGTATGAATAAAAAAAATAGTATGTTTGTTCTAAGAAGAGATGAGTATATAGTATAGAAATAGTATAATAATATAAATAGTATGAGAAATTCTTTTACAAATTATCACTTAATATTATTTTCTAGGATTTAAGCATAACTAAATTTCAAATAAATTGGATTGATTTGCATATATATATATATATATATATATATATATATAACACACACATTTGCCAACGAACATTTAGACGTCATATTTAATTGTTTATAATAGTCCAATGGTGTTTTATTGTGTTATTATTCTGTTAACATTATAGTATGTAGATTTTAATGTTATTTATTATGTCAAAGTAATTAAAATATTTTTGTTAAAAACACAATTTTTCTGTAAACTAACTTATTCTTAAAGTAAAGTAGAAATATATAAAAAATAATGTTTTCCTTTTATCATTCTTTTGTCTCATGGGGTACCTGTGTTCTAGTATATTCTAAACTACTCAAATTGTCTTGTCTTAAATTTGTACAACAATTGTCTACAATTGTCTTAAATTTGTACAACAATTGTCTACAATTGTCTTAAATTTGTACAACAATTGTCTACAATTGTCTTAAATTTGTATAACCATATTCTACAATTGTCTGAAATTTGTACAACAATGTAACATACAATTGTCTAAAATTTATATTGTTTACATATACTATGCTTCTTTTAGTTAAATTTTTTGTAATAAAATACATTGCGTGTTTAATTATTCTCATAATTTTGAAAAGGATAAATAAAAGTATGAAAGTAATTTGAAATTACATTGACTTTAATAGTATTTAATATTTATCAATGCACAATATTTATTTTGAATATACATTGTATTTTATTTACCATTATACTGTATTAGTATATTTATAAATAATTAATCTAAATTAGTATAGTCTTGTCTTTAAGAAAACACTTTTAATAACTGTAAGTATTGTAAGAAAATACATATCAGAAATTTTTTTATTCTTTGTAATATTTACTGTTACGAATTATATTTACGAGATTAATTGAGACACTTAAAGCATTAGTTAAAGGAAACTTTATTTATGCAGTCCTTAAACCAGCCAATTAACCTTTTCCTTATTAAAGCACTGTAGTCTTTCCGTCAAGCTAACAGAAAATGGGCCGGTTTACAAATGACTTCCGATCTGTTAAGTGTGATGGATTGACTGCTACGGAATGTTCATTACATACAAAAAATAAAATAAGATTTTTAAAGTCAGAGGTAAGTAATCTCTTCGAGTTTCCAATATTTATTAAAAAAGACAGTTTGCAAAATGTATAAGGCATCGATAAATGTTTTTAAATACAAATTTGGGTTATTATATAACGTATATTAATTTATTTCCCACATCTAGTGCGCAAGAAATTGAAATGCGTTGGCTTCAAAAATTAAGATAACACCGCCAAAAATAAGTGAATTTCTGTAAAAGTTACGTAGTTTACGTAAATAATATTCTTTCATCAGAATACAACATTCATTTAACTGCTTCTGACGTATTTATGACATGTGTGATGTCAAATTATACGTGTCCGTAAACAATTTTTTTTAATTAATTTGTCGTTTCTGCAAGTAGAAACTGCAAAGTGAAATAATTAAATTTCGTTATAGATATGGTTTAGAAATGAGTAACAATTATCGTGACGAGCCATTGAGAGAATAAAAAGGGAGTCAGAGTTAATCTTGTGTAGCAAGATGGTTGAATATGAATTCTTTTTATAATTCAGAGACTGTGGAGTGTTTAAAAAACATAATCAACTTTTAGATGATATATAGAAGGATCAGTTAGAGCTACAAATGACACAGATGATGAAGGAGGCACAAAACTGCTACACCAACCCATATCTGATCTTTTGTAATAACCACTGAAAGGTTAGTATCCAGAACAACTGCACAGACAAGGCTTTACAAAGGAGGATTGTATGCATACCTCACACCAAGTTAAAAGAAATTAAAAGAGTAACTGCACATGCCCACATATCAAGAGTGGTACAAGTTAATGAACATCAGTATTATATACTAAATATTTTTTGTCAAAAGTGATTCAAGAAAATTGTGATTTTGGAAGGAGCCTGGAAACAGCTATATTTTTTAGTTATATTGATAAAGTGAAAACATTCGTGAGTTCAATTATTGTGTTTTATCAGATATCTCTTTGGATGGCCCACTAACCTGTATTTCCAAAAGGTATCATTACTACTCGGTTAAGTAGAGATAACATTATGTATTCAATAGATCTTCCTTACTCAGGTTCAGTTACTGATTTCTTCATCCTGTACAATACGATATCCAAGATGATAATTCTGTACCACATATCTCAGTTGTTGGAGAATTGCCTTTGTAAGCAAACTATTGTACATATGGATTGATCGACAGGTTCTCGGAGCTTGAACCCCACAGTTCATGCTTAGGATGTTGCAGAGAGGTGTATTGCTGCAATTAACCACCTCCTGAAGCCCTTCAGAAATTTTTAATAGCCTTGAAATAGCAATATGCTTTGATGCCAATTGACTTAAAAAGCACAAATATTTGCAACACTGAACGAAGATGTCGAGACGGTTTGTCTGTTATAGGACAGTACACATTCATATTGAACCTGATCACATATTAAACTCAGATTCCTTTTTGTTGTACTTTTTTGTACATTTCAAACAAAAATAACCCTACTGCACCTACTTTTTGAGTAATAATTCTATTTGAGTAATGTTTTGGAAGTGTCAAATCCAAAGAAAAAAGATATGATAGGGTTTCAAGGCAAATTACCTATAAACAACATTTACTTATATATTGCTTTTTTTGTTGACTTACACATATTATCAACGAACACATTTACTCAAGAACTTTAAATAGTATTAATGCATCGGCATGCAAAATATTATCAATTATACTACATTTAATAAGAATTTTTTTTTTTAAAAGAAATTTGATTATATTTTTAAGACAAAATTTATCTCACACAAATAAAGGTGATATATCTAAATATATTAAAGTGAAATAAGATATTTAAATACATTATTAATATTTTTTAACTTGAGATATGTAAATATGTTAAAAATGAAAATTTAGCTTTAGCAAAATAGTGGCTTTAGTGTAATTACAATCATAATTTAAAAAAAAAAAAGTATTATAATATCCTTCATAACTATTTTTTATTTTATTTTTGAAATAATGGAAGAAATTATAAAGAAAAGAAATGTTTTATTCAAAAATAATTTTTCATAACTATTCATTAGAAAAATTGTTAATAAAACAACCTTAGTATTTAGCCAGTATTTAACAATCTTACTACAAGCCATAAAATAAATCTTTATTAAAAAATTACGTGCTTATGTTATCTGACGACTATATAAAAGGAATAAAGAATTATAAGGTAAGTGCTTGATGAATTTTAAAAAAGTATAATTAGTGCATTTTCCCTCTAATAAAAGAAGGCATCAGTCACGTTACAAAAACCTAGCTATCTCCTTTTGCAGTACCTTTTTCCGAGTTGAAATGAAAGGAAAATCAAAGTTTTAATTCTAAAAATATATAATTGTCCAATTACCGAAATTACTTTTGTAATTTTCTCCATGAAATGTAGGTTGGTAAATTCCATCTTTATAAAAACTTATCATTTCCTCAAAAACAAGCGTATCATTTTCTCGAAACAACAACAATTAACTTCTTTTGATTCATACTTTGTCAACAAATTAAAAATATATTCTTTTAATTTTTTATACATTGAAAGAACATATTTTTTTATCTAATTAAAATATGTTCTTTTTAATTATTTTCTTCCTGCTTTACAAAAAATGCAGATCACGGAAATAAAAACAAATTTCATATTTAAATTTAATTGGTAATTAGAATAAAATGTATTTTGTTAAAAGGTTATTTTACATATAATTCGTTCTTAAAATTGTTTACTTCAATAGTTTCCATGGTTAATTTTTTTATATTAAATATTTCCAAGAAAAGCTTATTTTGATTTATTGTTCTTTATTTTATAAAAAAAAAAATCATTAATGTTTGTACATTTCAGTAATTTTTTTAAATTTAAATGTATGAGCTTATAGTCAATTCTAGATTCAAGTCAATATATTTTTAAAAACAGATATTTACTCTTATTGTGCAGTACGTATAGCAAGAAAATATGTAAGAAGTCAAAATATGTAGGCTTAAGATATACGTATTTATTTCATCATTTTGAAAAATTATGAAGCATTGCAAAGCAAATACTTAGATAAATTCATTTGCATTTGATTTTCATTACATAGATTTAAATATTATTTGCTTCAAATTAAGATTTAAACCTATATAACTGAATCCAATAACTTTTATAAAAAATACAAAAATAAATATTTCTCCCAGATATAATTTATATATTTTTTTCCATGAACTTTCTCGAAGAAATCTAAATTACAAATACAAACGTAGAACCTCAGAAAATATTTAGATAAAATGTAATTTCACAATATGCAGAGCACATTAAGGTGTTATTGAAAAAACTTAAGAACAGATTTAAAAAAAAAAATAATCTAAAAATAATATTTTATACACATTTTGCATAAAAAAAACCCTTATAGTCTAATAAATAGTCTGCGCGCATAGACTACAGTATATACTATAATTTATAGTCTATTAACTATAGTCTAATCCAGGGGTCTCCAAACTAAGGCACGCGGGCCAAATTCGACCCGCGTCATCAATCTGGCCCGCGACAGCGAATAGTTTATTGCTGCTGTAATAAGTTAGATAAAAAAATACAGAATGATAATAACTCGGTTTTATTGACTTGCTAGGTAAAGCTTAATGGCGAGCATAATACGCACAAAATTTAACTTCAGCATAACAACTGACTGGAAATTATAGATAATGGCAGAAAAATTAAAATGGTTTTGGCCCTTGCTACTTCCTGGAGTAAACAATATGGCCCTAAGATTGGAAAGTTTGGAGACCCTTGGTCTAATCTAAATAACTATCTATCGAACTAGTCTATTTTTTTCATTAAATAAAACAACTACTTTTTACGTGACATTACTTTCTGTTGAGCTTTTACTTTTAACTTGCAAGTAAAAAACACAATGTATAAAAAAAAATCATAAGGTCTAAAGTTTGAAAAAAAAAAAAAAGCATTTTTAGGAAGTTAATATAGAATCATCAGATTTTCAATCAAGAAATGTATAGCTTTATTTAAAATTATAAACTTGACAAATTCAAAAAATTATCCTTCAGTTTCTTAATAAACAAAATATTAATTTTTGCCATTTTGATAGCCAACAGAACAGAGTCGTGCATGTAGGGCAGGACGGGAGGGGGTAAAAACAAAAATAGAATGTAGACTTATTAGAACCTTTTCTTGATAAAAGTTCTTATCTCGGAGTTCGAAATAAATATAAAATATTTAGTATTAAAAAATATATTTATTATTTAAATGCATATTTTGTGTACTACATTACAGCCAGACCATGTTCCATGTTTTATCTTTTTTCAAAATTTGATTTTTTTTTTTTACAAGAAATAATCTATTGCAACTTTTTAATATAAAAGAGACATGGGGTGTAAAAGACCATAGACCATAAGAAAAGCAACCAAAAGACCATAAGAAAAGTAACGCCGGCTCATTTGCAGCTAGTGGGCAGCATACCAGCTTTAAAAGTAGATTTAAACTGCATTTTACACTTTTTACATTTTTTATAATAAAATTAATAAATAATGTGCAATGAAAATACAATTGATACTAGTATTTAATATATTTCAAATATTTGCCGTATTGAAGTCTTACTACGTTGGTGAAGTTTGAAAATTCGAATTTTTCCTAATTATCTTGAAATTGGAATTAATGCCGTTCTGCTGTAGTTGCCATTCAATGTATATCAGTTTAACTAAGCGCTTTTATTCGCAATATATTTTTATTTTTTATAATGAATATATGATGAATGTATTGTTCCATTTATAATAAAAACCTTAAAAGGAATTTAAAAAAATTAAAAATTGAAAAAGTAAAATTTTCAAGTAAATATTGTTATCAATACTGATATTTGTATAAAAATGTATCACGTCAAAAATACAATCATTGTCATCAATAAAACTTTATAATTGAATTAGAATAGATATTTTTATAGCGATGTCATACTTTCTTTGCCATGATCTAAAACTTTCAAGACTCTTTGAAAACCCCCTGCTGATATTAAAAGAACGTTTAATTAAACATATTTATTCGCAATATATATTTTTTTCATAAAGAATATATTATGAATCTATTTTTCCATTTATAATAAAAACCTTATACGAAAGAAAAAAATATGTGTGCTATAATATAATGTTTTCAAGTAAAATGTTGTTACCAATACTGATATTTGTATAAAAATGTATCACATCAAAAAATACAATCATTGTCATCAATGAAACTTTCTAATTGAATTAGAATAGATATTTTATAGCGATGTCATACTTTCTTTGCCATGATCCAAAACTTTCAAGACTCTTCGAAAACACCCATGCTGATCTTAAAAGAACGAAATCTACATTTGTTTTAACCTCTCATTCTGTGCTTTGAAATTAAAGCACTTTCGATGACGGAAAATGAAAAATACGACGTACTAAAAGCTCCCGGCTTTAAAAGCAGTAATGAATGCAACTTCTACGTCGGCGCATTCTCCGGAACAGTTACTTTCAAATGTATAGCAGTCTTTAAACTCCTTTTATGCATATTTACTCCTAAAAGACATTTAGGTGATCAGCTATAAAATAAAAAAAAAGCATATCAGCATCCCAAGTAGTGTAAATTTATGTAAAATATTGCACCAACTGGAAAGCCGTCTTCGTGAAATCATATCTATAAAAAGACTAGATGGAGTATCCAAGAAAAAGAATTTCATGTCTTCTAATCCTTCATGTTTGGGCTGACATTCTACTCAGGGATAAACATCGAAAGCTCTTCTAAAGTTAACCTCTAAGTAGCGGAAAAATCTTTTTTGAAAAATTGTTAAAAGTTTGGAAGTATTTGCATATGTCGGAAGTATAGTAAACTAAATCTTTGAAAAAGTAATTCAATAGTAAATTCAAAAGTATACTCCCTCAAATAATTGAAAAAGTACTCAAAAAATTGGATTTAAAGAGTTTTTAACCAAATGATAATATTCAAGTTTTCACTTTAAATAATTAAAGCACGTTAAGAAATGAAATAAACTGTATTAGTTACGAAGATGGTTTTGTCATACAATTCAACTTAATTACAAATCCGTTTTACAATCAGAGCTTTATTCTACAAAATTATATTTGCATACTTTGAAAGCATTATGTTTTAAGTCATAGAAAATTTCACTCAAAAATAATTTATTCATTCGATAAAACTAAATGATGCAAATGAATTTAATTGCATAATCTATTATTTATCACTATCATACGTCAATTTCATAAAAAATAGATTGTATTAAGAAATGCTAATTATATAGAAATTTGTTTAATGAAAAATCAAACTGAAATTAAAATTCATTATTTCTTAAAGATAATTATGTAATCAAGATCAAAAATTTACCAAAACTAATCTTCTTAAAATTCAGTAATGAAAAATTATAGTAAATTAATAATAGAAATTAAAATTTTATAATTATGTTTACCACCATATTGTTCATAATTATATTACCACCATATTCCCTTTAAAATTAAATTTTTACTGATTTATTAAGGAGTTAATTTAAGCGTGAAGTTCACTGAACTTCTAACCTGCATTCAACAACAAGAAAACAAAATAAAATATTTTCCCAAATTTTGTCTCAAAAGAATAAAGCTCTGTAACTACGAGTTAAAAATTCATGTGCAGGGTTTTTCTATGCAGTGGATAAACTGAAATGTATATTTTTAAGGAAATTCATTATCAGAGCTTTTTAATTAAATTTTTGCACTTGTATCTTTCTTTTATCGAACCAAAGCTCTTCGCTCTTTGAAACAGGTACACAGTTAAGATTACCCAGTGATACAAAGTAGTATTTAAAAAAAAAAAAAAAAAAAAAAAAAAAAAAAAACTAACTAAAGAAATTACTTGCTGCGAAAAACAATTAAACTCAGGAGACTAGTATCAGGTTCATTTTACACTCTGTGACTAGTTTTTCGACAACACAATCACCTGGCATTAAAAAAAAAAAGTGGAATAGACATAGGAAAAAACTTTTCCGTTCAGAATAGTTATGTTCGTGTATGTATTTTTTTGCAGTTTCTCACTGCCCACTGTCATTCGAGTAATCTTTTTTTTATGTGAATGCTGTTATTTTCCAATCTTTTCATCGCTTTTATCTTACTTCATTTGTCTTGTTTCCTTTAAACTAGAAACATCTCAGCCATCTGTGTGGAGATGGTACAAAGGATATATTAGTCTTTTAATCGACAGAAGAAAAAAATGGATAATGTTTCAAATTAGATAAAAGGTGGTCTAAGTGATAGAAATTTGATACGTTATTAAGGTAAAAATAAAGTGATTTTATTATTTAAAAATATTTAGCTTATTAGTATTTAATTTGTTTGTTTATAATTAAAAATATGCAAGGCATTTTCGGTACATTTTTTTCTGCATTTTTTTCGTGGAATAAGGAATTTTTGAAATTCCTAATGCAAAAATTAAAAAAACAATTGAAGAAAGAACGTTAATAACATTTATCAGAGGTTACATAACAAAAACTAACACATCTGTATTTAAACATTTATTAAACAAAACATATTAATTTTAAGAAAATTTCACGAGAAAAAAATAGAAGCTTATACACTGAAGTGACAAAAGTCATGGGATAGCAAGTTTTCAGATGGCAGTAGCATCGCGTAGAACAGGTATAAATGCGCAGTGCTTTCGCAGAGCTTTCATTTCTGTTCAAGTTATTCTTGTGAAGAGGTTTTGACGTGATGATGACCGCACGCCGGGAATTAACAGACTTTGAACGCGGAATGTTAGTTGGAGCTAGACGCATGGGTCATGCCATTTCGGAAATCGTTAGGGAATTCAACATTCCCAGATCCACTGTGTCAAGAGTGTGCCGAGTATGAAATTTCAGGCATAACATCCCACCATGGACAGCGCAGTGGTCGACCGCCTGCACTTAACGACCGAGACCGGCGACGTCTGCAAAGAGTCGTAAATTCTAACAGACAAGCAACACTGCGTCAAATAACCGCAGAAATCAATGTGGGACGTACAAGGGACTTGTCTGTTAGAACTGTGCGGAGAAATTTGGCTTTCTTGGGCTATTCCAGCAGAAGACCGACTCGAGTGCCTTTACTGACAGAACGACATCGCTTGCAGCGACTTTCGTGGGCACGTGAGCATATCGGTTGGTCCCTAGATGAATGGAAAACCGTGGCCTGGTCCGATGAGTCACGATTTCAGATGGTAAGAGCTGATGGTAGGGTTCGAGTGTGGCGCAGACCCCACGAAGCCATGGACCCAAACTGTCAGCAAGGCACTGTTCAAGCTGGTGGTGGCTCCGTAATGGTGTGGGCTGTTTTTCATGGCATGGACTTGGTCCTCTGGTGCGACTGGACCGAACATTGACTGGAAATGCTTATGTTCAGTACTTGGAGATCACTTGCAGCCATTCATGGACTTCATGTACCCAAACAACGATGGGATTTTTATGGATGACAATGCGACATGTCACCGGGCCACAACTGTTCGCGATTGGTTTGAAGAACATTCTGGACAATTCCAACGAATGATCTGGCCACCTAGATCGTCCGACATGAATCCCATCGAGCATTTATGGGACATCATCGAGAGGTCTGTTCGTGCCCAAAATCCTGCACCATCAACGCTTTCACAATTATGGACGTCTATCGAGACAGCATGGCTCAATATTCCTGCAGAAGACTTCCAACGACTTGTTGAGTCCATTCCACGTCGAGTTGCTGCACTTCGCCGGGCGAAAGGAGGGCCGACACGATATTAAGAGGTATCCCATGTCTTTTGTCACTTCAGTGTATGTTAAATTTTATATTCAATATTGAGTATGACTACCATACCAAACAACACGCATGTATACAAGAAAATAAGCGTGAAACTGTGATATCAGTATAGTAATGTTACTTTAATCAATGAAATAAAAATAGAAAAATAAAATAAGTTATATCTTTAAATAATAACTTGTTCCTCCTGTTTGTTAAACAATGAAAGATTTATCTTAATTTAATTTAAAAGGCATCCTTTCACAAAATATTTTACTGTATCTAATTGTATATTTTCAGATAAACTGTCGTAAATTTTTAACACAGCGATTAACTTTCTACATAATATCATATACTACAATGATTTAAATTACATTTGTACCCAAAATATAAATAATAATATCCTTTTTAAATTTAAAATCTGAGAGAAGAATTATATGAACAAGGATTTGTTCTAATATGGATATTTTGAAAAAGTTTAGTTTTGTAGAAATATCTGAAGTATTTCTAAAGATATCATGTTGAATGTTTAAGTTTTTGTTTAAAAGTAAGTTAATCTCAACTAAATTTTAAAACAACGCAACTAAATTTTTTTAATGCAAAAAATATTATTATTTTTGCAGGTAATTTGAATTTAAATGTGTATATTTTTTTAGTAGACGAAATGTAAAAAGGAAATCGGTTTTAGAAATAAACATATTTCAATACAAAAATTCAAAACTTATCACACATATTTGAAAATTGAATTTTTTCAAAGCAGCTTCAATAAAACGCTCTTCTCTTAAAGTATCCATTTACATCTATGCACTAAGATAAGTGATGGTACAGTTATTTAAGAGTTTATGTTACTTAATGTTACATAAAAATAGTTCCATTCAAATTTCTATGAATAATTTATATTATATATTGCATTATTATTTGAATAAATTTATATTCAAAAATTTTGTTTATTTATATTCATTCACTAATTTATATTCAGAAATAATAGCATTCATAGCATCTTGTGGATGAGAGAGTTGTGATAAAATGTCTAGAAATGCTTAACATTGCAGTTAAATTTAAAAGTATTTGTGTAATTTTATCGAATGGTTCAATATATTTTAATTTGTATTTAATTTATTTTGCTGGAATAAAGATTTTATTTCATATGATGAAATTCCACTGTATGTATGTATGTATTAACTATAAGAATTTTGATTATTTCAAAATATTCAAAAACAAAAAATTTCCATAAAATAACAAACGCTTAACACAAAAACTTAACCTGGTAAAATAGTGTTCAAAACAATAAATTAAACCACCATTTAAAAATCATGTATCCCAAAATCCTATTAAAAAAATTCGAATGAAAAAAAATCTGAGACACAATAAGTGAAATGCTAGGAACAAAACAATTTATAAGAATGATTTCGAAAAGAAAGTGTCAAATAACAAAACAATTCACTAATATATGGATAGAAAGGGGAAAGGAGATAAACATTTTCTCCTCCTGTGCAACAGCTGTATACGATCCGAAAAAGAAATGATAAATTAGTTTGAAGAGTATAAAATTACAGCTTAAAAAGCAATTTCTAAGGCAAGTGCCGAACATAAAGTTTAAATTGAGGGAACGAAGCTTGAAACAAATTATAGAAAGACAAAATAATTATTACGTTACGACAAAAGCAGATAAATTAGTTATACTGTAGAAGATGGTGGGACCAAAAAAAAAAAAAAATTAAAAATGCCATTAAAAATAGAATAAAATATGTCGTAAGCAGACGTTTATTTTGAGCATTTCACAACCGTATTCTTTAGAAGATTCTATTAAAGCTGAAACACAGGAATTTAATGCTTGTCATACAAGACTTAAAAGCAAAATCTGGTGAAAAAAAAAAAAAATTATTTTTAATTTTTTATAAAGATATTCATGTAAAAAATGTGAGAAAACGAATATTTTTAATTTTAACTTCTAAAAACATACTTTTAGCAAATGAATGCCTCTTTTTAGTTCAGCAATTATTTAGGAGTAGAAGACTTTGTTTTTCATTTTATGCTGCCGAATTGGCCATTGATAGATATAAGGTTATTGTCTTAATGAAGAATTTTCAAAAGTAACTAAACCACATTTATGTGTTACATGGGATAAATTTCTTCCAGATAACAAAGATGCACGATATTGCAAGATTTTCGCACAGGCTGCATAATTATCATAGAGTCACCATCTCACTGAAAGACATGACTAAAATACCCATCGCTAGGAGATTGCAAACCTGTTCCCTTCAGCATACTGGATTTTGTTTCAAATGAGCCACGAATCGAACAACAGGCAAATATTCATCACATTATTTAAATGTTTGTAATCACAACTTAAATATTAATTTTAAAAATCAATTATTATTATCATTAATTTAAAAACTATAAATGTTAGAACAAAAAGAATATTGCTACTTTGGGCATTTTTTAAAAAATTATTTCATTTGAAGTGAAAGACATACTATATGGTGCGCAGTAATACATATGCAGCTAAAAGTATACATATATTTTTATACATGTACAAATATATACATATATGTACATATATTACATATGATCCTAAATAGTTCTACTTGTAGCAATTACAAAAAAGCGTTTCTTAAAAAAAAAAAATTAGTTACGAGTTGTTATTTGAACGAATTGATGAAAGAGCTTATTTAGATTTTTAAAATCAAGTTTCACATACAATCTAAAGTTAATCTGAAGTTAAAAACTACATTATAAAAACAATTTTTTTAAATGTGATTGGAAACTATAACATATTTTCCTGATCTCTTGAATCCTTTCGGTAAAAATCCTAAATTTCATTAAATTTTATCAACCTTTAATGAAACAAAGAAAATCTTTAGTTTTTATTCTACATTTTTGTCCGTTCCATAAAGCTCTATGCACATTTACTCTCTTTCCGTGCGTAAATCTTCTAGAAATAATAAAACAAAATATTTTTAATATAAAATTAGTTAAGAAAAGATGTTTACTGATAATTGCATCTGGATAGATTTTGTTTTCTCTGTTTTAGTTTACTTTTCAACATTTCTTTCTAAAATATAATTATAAAATCCTAAATAAAATTAAAAAAAAAGTAATATACATCTAATTTTATTATATCTAATTTTATTATACATTATAGTTCGTTCTGCATTGTGTAAATTATTAAATCCCAATTTTTATAAATTTTAAATAGATGATGTTGCCTAACTCTAATTAATTTTAATATGTAACGATACAAAACACTAAAATAACAAAAACGCATTAAAAGTTTTCTATTAATTATTTTCCTTTACAAAATGTATTAAATTTCTTATTATTAAAGTAAAATACTTAGAAATCTCTATGTAAAAGATATTCATTTTAAAATAATAATAAAAAAAAAACATTTCCTTTCATAATTGAATTTTATCATTTAATATTTCTTTAAAAATTTATCTTATCGCTTTTTTCCCTGTATCTAAAAATAATTCGCTCATATTAATAAAATTCATTGATATCAAAATTTATAAAAAACTCATTATTTTCATAACTATTTTTTATGTTTGCTATCTTATTTTTTTTGCTCAATCCATTCTTAAATAAAACAATCATTAGAAATATAAATAATTTAAATCTTTCAGTTCTTTTAACCCCTGGCTAATCAATGAAATGCAAGATTCTACGGTATAGGATTTTTTTTTAAACTAATAGGATGGAGTAAATAAAGAAAATTCTGAAAAAGCAATAAAAACATTCTTTTTTAATTAAATATTGTTGTTTTAAATGTGGGGATTTTAATTAGTAATACAATACATTTAATAAACCAAATAAATTAATTTCCTTTAAGAAGTTTGTTTACTTCCGTCAATAGTTTTAATTTAATTTCAATTAAAATTAATTTTTTAACTTAAAACTGTAGGCGTTCATGAGTATTAAATTCTCAGTAAAACGGCCAATTTCTTATTAAAATAGTCTTTAAGAATCAGGAAAATTAAATGAAGAAAGAAAGAAACCAATTATTAGAAAGAATCATTTTATGAATAGAATTCTTTCCACCAAGAATAAACCTCATAACATTTTGAAGCACAGATCGCCCTAATAAAGTAGATACTCTGTTGTAAATTAGACCAAGGTGGATACCCTTAATTTAGTCACAACATTGTTAAAACTGCCCAACAACGTCTGAAACTTTCAAAACCTCCATCAACTCTTCTGTCTCTCTGGTCTATCTATCCTTGGGCTATTATCTTACCAGAACCGTTAAATTATGCATAATCGCCAAAACTGAACAGCGTAAACAATATCCATGCCAACGAAATGCAAAATAGCTGTCGCACATTGAAATTCGAAGCCACGTTGACATGTGGAAGTACTCAATTATATGTTCGACATGAAGCCTATAAATTTAACAAGAAATTGGATGCTCTTATTCAGAAAAATTATAGTAATTCTTGACCTTTGGGCCAGAAAGGATCGAACATTAGGGATTAAATTTGAAACTTTGATCATAAACATAAACTAAAGTGTTTTCGTTTAAAGCCAAGCACAAAATACTGCCTGTTTCAAAGTTTTAATTGTTTTAATTCGACTCCTTTTATATCACCGTACAAAAATAATTATAGTAGAAGAAAATATAATGGATTTAAAGAAATCAATAGTATAAATCCTAATTTTAAGCTAAAAGTTATAGAATTTAAAAAAAAAAAAATAAAATAGAATTTCTTATTATCTGTACGACATGAAAGCTATGCATTTTACAAGAATTTGGATACTTTTATTCGTGAAAATACAGTTATTTTTTTTTTATTTTTGTGCTGAAAACGATGTGGAGTTACGGATTAAATGTGAGACTTTCATTATAATCTTTATTGTTTTTAATTAAATTTAAAAAGAAAATACCATATGTTTTAATGTTGGAATTGAGTTAATTAGTATTAATTTACACAATTTTTCGTTATTGTTCTTCAAGTGGTTATAGAAAAGAGAACGAAATAGATTTAAAATTAATTTCAATAGTTTAATAAATTATTTTTGGTCTTTTTTTAGAATTTAAAAATATTTTATGAAATTAGTTAAAAATTTTTTTTTAAATTTATATAACTTCGTTATCTAATAAATTTGTGAAATAAAACATATCGATATTCCTTCAATTTAAAATAATGGTTCTCCTTTTAAATTGCTAAAAACGAATTGAATTTTTTTTTACTGTAATTTTGAAAGTCTTGAGGGTATAACTTATCATAAAGAACCTTTTTATTCGTGTTATATTTTGTTCATGCAGAAATCGATTAATTTAAAAAAATTTTAAATTTACTAAGAAATGTTGATTTTTAATTATATAAATATTTTAAGTTTATGAAAATGGTTAGCATGGGCCAAAAATAATGCAACTTTTAGAAATATATACAAGGAGTTTGAAAATAATAACAGTAAATTCAATAATTGCAATGAATATTTTTAAATAGTTAAAAAATTAAGGATAACTTGAGAGGTTTGAAAAGACATTTCATTAAAAAATTCTTACGTAACATTTTCTCTTCAATAGGATCCAGATATTTAATTAAAGTTTAAAAAAGTAATACCGAATTGAATTTTAAGAAAAATATAAATTAAAATATATATTTATTTTTTTCTTTACTTCAATGTCCATAATTTCTAATTATACATTTACAGAGTAATATATATTTTCAGAAATTGTTTCATTTAGATATATAATGTATATAAATAATTTTTATTGGTTTAAATAATTTTTTTGTTAAAAAACGCAAATTGTTTTTCTAAAAAAAAAAAAAAATTACTTACTTTTTAAAAGTTTAAAAGTATTTCCCTCGTATAATCTACAGATGTATTTATTATTTTAACCTTCCCACAATTTTATTCCAAGAAATAAAAAATACTCTAAAAAAATACGAATTTTGACAGAAATGTTTACAGCAAGAGTGAAACCTTCATCCATTATTTCACTCCAATACAAACATATAAAATTTTTATCATAATAAACCTTTCTTGCTTTATTGAAATTCTGAATCATTTAGTGAATTCCTGGTGACAGTCGGGGGGATATATCTATAGAAAAACGTTACAACCACATCCTATAGAATGGAATTTGGCGAATGGCATCAGTAAAAGATTGAAACCCTGACTTGAACCTCTAGGATTCCAAATGTGTCTTGTGGGATGGGAGTGGTGTGTGTGAAAGAATAAGCAACGTATAGACTGCTGCCGAGCCGAAAAAGTAAGCGTAAACAGCGACCAAAAAGCAGTAAAAAAAGGTATTTTCTCACTATTTCTGAAAATACACGCTTTCACGCTGTCAAAGTTGAGTTCACCAAGCAATTTATCGGACTTTCCACATAACAGCGGAAGAAAAAAACATATAACACTCCCGACATGCTATTTTTCCATTCCCAATCTACAGCGAAGGAATGATTCTCATCAATTTCTGCTGCCACGACAGGGAAGAGGGAAAAAATATATAATCCCTTTTCCTATTTTTATTATTTTTTTTTTTTTTACAACAGTTCTCTAAAAGAAAAATATCTTTCAGAAAGAGAAAAAAAAAAATTCTGAAGCTCAGGTTAGTTTTTTTTTTTTTTTACCCTTATGTTCTCTGTGCTTGATGAGTAGCTATGCTTAAGACGAAGTTTAATTAAAAAACTATAATGTCATTTCCTTTGCTCTAGGTACTTTCAACTTTTTCGTCTTCTGCTCTGTTTCCTTCGTGAATGTATGTGTATGTGTGCATGTATGTACATCTATATATACATATATATATATATTTCTTTTTCTCATGTTTTACTTTTCTTAAACACCTTGACTTGTCTTTTCGCAGAGTGCCCTCTTCCAGAAAATGAGACATCAGAAACAAATGTTAAAACATTTAAATGAATTTTCGAAACTATTAAATTGACGGTGGGTGCAGGAGGAAAATCCAAAGCGTAGACAATTTAGGTAAGAATGAAAAAACTTACCACCTCTGAAATCAGGAATTTTGGGAACAAATTCTTTTCCTTGTGCAACTCACATTTTCCCCAAGTAGCGTGAAGATTATATGTTCATTTCTTTCTTTTTTTTTAATGGTGTCTTAAGAGGAAAATGGAAAACCGAGTACTTTGGGACCGTACCATTTCCATAAATCGTTAAATAAACGTACTTAATCCATTGCCGCCTTTGCATGACCTAAATCACGAAACGGGTAGAAAAATATATTCATGGTATGGAAATTGATTCCGTATCGTTCTTTTCTACATTTTTTATCAATTTAGAGGCTCCTTCCGTGACTTGAGTAGGATCTGAAAAATTGAATTTTATCCTATAATCGTAGGACATTAATTATATGTAGACCTAAGCACGTCATGGCGATAGTTCCAATTAACAAAGTTTCTTGATTTTACGCCATGGTTCAACATTCTCCTTCTCAAGCATGATTTAAAATTATTGCCAGGAATTGACAATTTTTATTTTGAAACTTTGTTGAAAGCTGATCTAAGTAGTAGGAAACTTTTGAAGAAGTTCGCTTCAATTTAATGAACTTTAATAAATTTTAATTAGATAGATGATTAAAAAGATACTTATATATTTAAACCAGATGTTTTGCTAATTTTCGTTCCTACATCAGTGATTGTGGTTTAATCCTCTCTAAAAAATCTTGATGAAGTCGAAGAGAAAAAAAAACCCATTATAGCTTAATTTTTCCCAAAAACCTACATTTTTTTATAAAAACATATTTTTCTCTCATTTTTGTTTTTAAGTCACTTTATATTATTTCGAATTTAAAATATTTGTAAAAAAAACTAGAAAAATACAGAAATATATTTATGTGTATATACAAGAAAATTATTCTCAGGTGAAAATTTAAAAACTCTGATTTTTTTAAGCATTAGTTTCTAATACACGGATAATTGCAAAAAAAATTAGATAATATAATTGAATGCATATAATTTGATACATCATTTCAGTAAAATCCTGTATTTTTAAGGAAATGAATTTTTTTCTTATTTATTTTAAAATTCCTTTTTATTTTTAGAAATATGTTTCACGTAAGGTAGTTGAAAAGTTTTTTGTAAATGGTCATTTGTATTTAACATTGAGCGGAAATACGGAAATATCATGCTAAGACTCTAAATTGCGCATGAATTTTCAATCGACTGTAACGACATCTTAATTATTAAAATGTATTTGAATTATTTCATTTTTGTGTTTATATTATTGAGTTTAAGTCCAAGATTTATGATTATCGAATTTAACTAATAATTTATCAGCAATAAATTATTAATTAAATTTGCTATATGTAACTTAATTTAACAATTTAGAGTACTTGTAAAAATTCATCTATAAGAAACAAAATGTGTTTTCTCCAAAATAAGATACACATTTTCTTACTCAAATTTTTCATCAGACTTAACCGAACATAAACGGAAGAATACGAAATATCATGAATTGCATTATATTTGTATTGAAATATTATCATCCAAGATATTTTTCCTTAACTAAAAATCTATTGATCAGTTTTTTATTCAGTACTTTATTTAAGAAAGTACTATTTTGGCCAATTTATATCTCAAGCATATATTCATGTAACATCTTAACATTCTTATTTTAAATACGATCTAATGGTAATATATTTTATTAAATTTGATATTTCTCACTTATCAAATAGAAATGCAAGTTTTTCATAAACTAAAAGCAACTTCTGAAATATGAATACCTGATATTCGAAATATATTAAAATAATTATTTTTTAATATCAAAAGTCCTGAAAGTTTAGGTTACCATATAATTTATTTTTCAGTTGTGAATCTGATTATATATTTATCTCGTAGTTTTATTTCATTTAACTAGTAATCTTCAGTAACTTATAACTAGTGTGCATAAAAATTAAAATGAATGCATAACACGAAAATATACTATAGGAACATTAACAGTTTACTATTGCTTAGCATACTATATATTAAATAAATATTTTTTTTTAAATAAAATATAAAATTTAATTCTTATGTATAGTAAAATAGTATCACATTTTATTTTTTTTATATTAACGATATATTATTAATAGTTAATCTTTATTTAAAATGAATTTATAATTATGCATTTTAATAGCAATTATTTATAAATAAATTTTAATATAATAATGAATACAAAATTATTCATAGAAAGTCAGAATACTTTATTTGCCTGCTGTATACTGCATGAAAATGATCGAAATTGGACAAATATCATCAAGGTATATACCGGAAACGGTGAAATATTAAGGCTTTTATTGAATGAAAAGAAAACCTTCTAGACAGGAAAAAAAGGATTTTTATGAGATACAAAATACTAATGTCCTACTTTCCATCTAATGTTTCTGCCATGCGAAGAATCGGATGCAGCACTCTCTTAATAAGAATGAGAATAAAAGAGTTCTATTTTGGTATGTTTGGTGAAAAGGTTTCTTGAACAGAGATTATAAATATTTCAACTTGATTCATGTATCAGATAAATGGGCTTTCTGCGATGTTTATGTACCTGGTGGTGTCAATTTTCGTTTACGGAGAGTTACTTTTATAGGAATAGACTATTCAGCAAACAAACAGATGCTTTTCTGAGATTAATCTGTAAGAGAACCATTTTGAGTCTGGGAATGGTTCTTGATTCTCATAAGAAATTGCTGTAATAGCACAGAAAGAGATTGATACTTAGAGCTTAGGAGAAATGCAAAGAATAGCAAGGATACTTTTAGTAAAACTTTTATAAGGATTCTGAATACATTTAGTGAAAACATATATATATTTTCTTAAAAGGAGTTTAGAACATTTAAAATTTTCAGTCTTTGCACAAAAATGTTTAAGGCTTAGTGTATTTCAGAATAATAATTGTTATTATTTTGAATTTCGCATTTTTGAAAAAAATCGTGACGAATTAATGGTGGTTGTTTTATGAACATTTTTAAAATAGAGGCTTTGAGAAAAGTGAAATGAAAACAAATATTTTTCTAAAATTATCAATGGAAGATTTACTAAAGTTCTGTTAAATTCATAACTTTTTCCATAGAAATTTATTTTTATCAATAAATGATAAAATGTTTGTTCTAACAAAAAATGTTTTTAAAAAAATAAATGTTGAATGTAACACCGAATAACCCATTATCAGATTTACAAAATTTAAAATTATAGCAAAAACCTTATTAACGATTATATTAGGCCTGTTTAAGAAAAACAATACTTAATGGCGTAGTTAAAAATAAACAAGCATTGGTAAAAGCATTGAAATAAAAATTTATTTGGTAAATATTTTTAAAAAAATTATTTGAAACCTGAATTTTTTCCCCGTTAAATCAAAAGGTAGGTTCAAAAATCGAATAAATTATACAAACCCATCAAGAAAATTACAGAAATGCTGTAATTGACTGCCTATAATAGAATAATTATATGCTAGAAATCCTTAGAATTCCATAAAGCTGACTACAGGCCGTTGCAGTACATTCATGTTGCGTTATATGTAAACTTTGTTTTGAAGTTTTATTAAAAATATTCTGTAGAACCCTACCTGAAAATACTTTTAAGAAACCCTTTGAGTGCACGAAATAATTTTATACACATAAAGAAACATAGCGATTGTGAACAAAGAAAAGTCAGCTGAACATTTAGAGAATTTCCAAAGAGCAACGTGTCAATCCTGCATCTAAATGTGCTAGTGAGTGAATAAAATCTTTAATGAAATTATAGACAAGAATTAAAAATGATCAAGATTTTTATCTGCCTAAGAAATATGAAAATTACAAATTATAGGAAAAATACCGTTTCTTTTTTTTTTTTTTCACCACAGCATATCTTCTTCTCAGTTTCCAATATTTTAAATTTATAAATTTTTATTTAATCTTGGCATCAAAAAGAATTTTTAAAATTAAAATGAATTTTATTAGTTTTAAGGCATAAGTATAAAAGCAAATTTGATTGGTTTATGGCAAAAAAATGAATATGTGAGAATCACATGTAGATTATAAAAGTTATTTTATTTTTCAAATCAAAAATTAAGCCTGTAAAATTAATTATACGGTGCTCCTGATTATAGATAAGAAACTTTGTCCTATCAGATTATTATCTTAGTTCATTCATGGAATTATAAAAAAAAGGGTTTCTTATCTTGTCATTCCTTTAATTAGAAAATATATCAGGTTTATTACATGAGATCCGATAAAACATATAAAAACAATAGAATTTATAAATAGATTTACTATCAAAAATATTTATTGGCCTGTTTTAAATTTGAGAAAACTAAATTTGTTTTGTACTCAGGTTTTGTGAAAAAAATTTAATTATAATTCTCAATAGAAGGAAGTAGTATATTATCTTAACAATCTATAATTACAAGATAATAGTGGTTGCTCTAACTAACACAGCGAAACCCAGATAAAATCTTTTTAAACACAGCGAAAAACAAGAGATTAGTTTAATAGCTTAACAAATTTTAATTAACAAAGTTTCGAAAATTTCTTCATGTAACTTAATGTCACAATAACTTAGAAAAAAAAAATTATAAGTTCGCTCTTATTAAATTAACTGAAATGATAAAAAAAATTAAGGATGCTAATTTCGTTTGTATTCACAGATTTATTGTGTTTTTCAGTTTAAGTTATTCAGAATAATAATTTTAAGATTGAATTGCTTATATATATATACAAACATCTTCAGTAAAATGAAATGCGCGAGTTAACATACCATGATCAAAACAACAAACAACAAATTATGGAAATGCTACTTATTTATTTTTATTTAGTATTATTTTTATTTAGTTTATTCTAAAATTATTAATAAAAATAGTCATAACTTTAATCCTCTTAAGTTACAATAATAAATATTAATTCTAATATTATGCCATTCTTAATCAGAGTAAAATACATTATTAAACTGCCATTTCACAGTAAGATCAAATCCTTAGTATAGAAAAGTATGTCAAGCAAAACTTTTGCCATTGCACAAAAAATGTAGGCCCATGAAGAAAATATCCTTTTTTTGATACGAAATGTTTTCTTCCGAATATCTAAGCTAACATAAAATATTCTATCCAAATGGCATTTTCATGTTATGCCGAAAGATAACAACAAAATGGCTAAGTTCTGCGCGGAAGCCATTCAATTCAATTTCCTCGAACATGACAACACCTATCAATCAGTCACCGACGATTATTTGATAGTCATTCTGATAGTTTTCCAAAGCTAGTTGCGATGGAAGTAGCTGCTATGCAAACTGCTTCTTCATACTTTTGCTTCTTTCCTTTGATAAATGTGACTAGCATTACGCTGAGTTTCAATATAGAGCTCGTATGTTATGGCAAAAATTTATGTCCTCTCTGAATTAAAATGATTGATACTTCAGATCTGTATAATATAGTTATTACAGGACGTAGAAAGCTTAAGTGAGCACCGCGAACGAAAATTGCTCAATAAGTAATATCTTTAAAGGATATTTTATCTATGCTTAATCTATATTTGCAATGAGGTTTAATAGCTAACTTTATAGCATCATTCCTGAGAATATTTGAACTTGTTCTACCTTACTCTATAAATAAATTCTATATTTCCAAAAATTACTTTTCGTTTATTTATATAGATATTAATTATAATAGTTATATTTTAACTAGGTAAATAAATGAAATATTTATTTATCAGGTCTCTTCAGTCAGATGAAAATTCATAGATGATTCTGCTCTGTTGCTTTGTAAATAGAAAATATTTCTTTTCGCAGTTTATTGTTTGTATTTGTTCACAGAAAACTTAAAAAAGGTTTATTGGTTTTTCAAACAAAATACATATTAAAAATATTGTTGCAAAGTAACACTGAATTGGTTTTAAGTCCCTGAAAAATATCATGAAGACAGTCGAAAGTATTTTTTTATCATTAACTATAACACTAAAATAGTAAATATTTGCGTCTTTAACTATGCTTAACTAATTCACAAATATTACAGTAAAAATATTATTTAAAAAATAGGAATAGATTTATCTCCAATATATGCATATATATATTGCAGTTTTGGTATATATATTTGTTTTATTATGTTATATAACATATATTTACAGTTTAGAAACAAAGTAGGAAGGCTTGGGAAAATAGAACAAACATTTTAAAATTCGATTACTTCAAAATCTAAATCAACAAGTATATTTAAGTTCATGGTTATAATAATAATAAATAAAATTAGAATACTCCACAATATTCAAGCTAATATTTACAACCGATTCATTACAATAATATAAATATCAAAATGAGACAACAATTATTTATTAAAGGTGAAACAGACCAGTTAAGTCATTCTCTTCTACATCAATTGTAATTATTATATTATAATATTGTATATTCATTATTATTATCATAGAATATAATTTTTCTAATGAATGAAATCAAAATAGTTAACTTCCAAATGTCGTATTTGGATACCAAAAAGGATGTGCATATGTTAGGAAATAAAAGTATTTAGTGTTACAGTCAGTAACAAGTGATCTAATATTTTAAATATGTCAGTTTCTATCATTATCGGTTTAAGTTTCAAAGTAAATTATTTAAAAATGTCCTTAAGTATATTAAAATGATTAATTTAAAAATCAGAATCACTATAATTTCTTTTAAATGTAAATTTTTAAAATGTATCATTACAAAATAAACTCAAAATTTGCTCAAACGGCTTTAGCTAGACTAAGGACTGGCCACACTAAGAGTTTGACCTTTAATGGCGACGAGAAGACATATACCCTTTGTGATTGTTCGGCCATCGCGTCTCCCTCATCTCATCGATTGTATTGGTGCCTCTGTGAGGCAACTGTTGAATGAGGGGAGGACAGTTTACGATCTATTGATGGCATGATCTACTGGACTTGTTTAGGATTCTAAATCAAGGGGATAAGCAACAACAACAACAAATAAATTTGAAAGATAATTTCATTAATTGCATAAAGTGGGCTTTCATATCTATTTATATTTCATTCCTTATTATTTGTATAAAACCTTGTTTTTTTTTTTTTCATAAATAAATTCATTGTTTCATTTAAGTTTATTTATTTATTTTTTTTGACAAAAAAAGTAAAATATTAAAGTAAAAAGTAAAATATAAAAAGTAAATTCTTATTTGATATTTGAAAAAATATCTTTTATTTTTAATAAAATATAAATATATAAAATAATATATTCTGATAACATTATATATAAATAGCATAAATAAAACATAATTTTCAAAATATTTTGAAATCGTCTGTATACTATTAAAAAATTAGCAAAAACAGTTTTTAATAGTATCTAGACTATTTAAACTATTAAAACTTGTTTACTATTTAAAAAAACATTAAAATATAAAAATTAAAATCATTACAAAATATAAGTTTTTACCTTGGCCGAAAATTTAAAAATATATAATAATAAATTATATAGTTTGAATTTCCTTTCATGAATACAGTACGATAAAGAAGTTATAATGTAATGAATTCTCTTATTGTTGGAAAAACTCTCAAATTAAGCTTCGAAAAATTCCTAAATGTGTAGAAATAAATTAAAAGTTACTAGTGTCATTTATAGAAACTGTAATTAACAATCAAAATATAAAGTATTTACTTGACTTTTTCCTTTAATAAAAACGTATTCTGTGGTATTAAATCAGATCTATATTTCTAACAATTTCTAATTTTTAATACAAGAATGTATTTTGCGAAATAAATTTTTATTTTAGTGAATGAATTAAGCAAATTTCATTTAAGGTGAAAGTTTGCTTGTCGATAAGTTACGTGATATAAAATGTAAGCAAATAGAAATTCAATGTTGCATCCTATCTTGAAAAAAAGGAATAAAATCTTCAATATACTGAATGATGGACAGAAATAAGCGTATTTGTCGAACTTTGCCAGAATGGTCAAGTTAGATATCAGAAAAATTCCATTTTTATTTCTTGAAAACGCAATACTCAGTTCTGGAGAAAAGTCCAAGCGCTTTCAAAGTTTGAGGCAGCTGTAGTCACCAAGGATATCGAATACAACCTCTATACATTGAGATTTGTACCAAAAACTTTAGCCATAAAAATAGACTGCTCTCTTCTGCGATCCTCATATGAGAAGTGGAGGTGATACATAAAATTTATTTTATTGTTTGTTCTTATACTTTGAACTGAATTCCATCGAATGAAAAAGTCAGCGTCGCTTAGACTTTTTGAATATATTGAAGGGCATAAAGGATCTGTAATTTGATTTCAAAGATATATAAACTTTTAGTTTAAAGGTCAGGATCAGAATTTCTGTTCCAAACACGAAACAATAGACCCATTTAGATAATCTCAGAATACAAAACTTTTTATGTGTGCACTTCGTGTTTTTGTCTAAAAATAAATTCTATTTGTAAATTGTAACGTTCAGTAAATTTATTACTTAATGTATGCCTGTCACCTTAGTGCTGCTTTAATAAATTTATTGAATATGAGTAAATTAAGGTAAAAAAAATTATAAATGAAACTAAATTTTCGAATTTATTATTACAAAAAATTTATTTAACACATCAGCTTTTTTTTTCATTTAATTTTACTATTGTTTAAAAGTGTAAGAATATATTAGAATAACTTATAAGCAATTGAACATAGATTATCAAGAAACGCAAATGAAATTTTTTAAAATTATATAACTATCTGTGTAACTCACTAAAACTATTTGAATTTTATCTATATTTTTCTCATACTTTAAACACAAAAAATAAATGGTTATTAAACGGGTTTTTATTAAACAACACAAATAATTTTAAATCAATTGAAAAACCAAATTTCATAAAAAATACATTAATATTAATTTAAATTTAAAACAATGTTATATATTTCTTGACAACAAATAATTTGAAGCTTAGATAACACGATTATTAAAAAGAAGTAGCGTAACTAATTTGAGTCCAATGAAAAATCAGCGAGCAAAAAAATGTAATATTAAACGTTTAATATTTAAAAGGAGTTAATATAAATTTTAGTTTTTGCATGTTAAAAAACCTCATTATTCAAGTCAAAATCATAAACAAAGAACGTTAAAATTAAAAAAAAAACAACATTTTTTAGTTTTACATCAAAATCTTTCTCAAGATTTATGTTAAAATATTTAAAGTTGCTTTAGATTCTTGTACTGAATGTAGATTGTACTGCAATTAAGAATGATTTAAATGGATTTTTTTGCCTTAATAATAAAGATGTGAAATCTGACTTATTATACGTAGTTTTTCTTGCAAAAATGTACATTTATACATTTAACTAAACATCATCAATAATACCATTTAAAGAAACCCTTTAATCTAGTTTTCAAAGAACGAAAAATGTTTTCATTTTTATAGACATCATTTAGAATAAATATTATTGATAAAAAATATTTCGTTTGCTTGTTAATGAAGATAGAATACGGAGTTCTTTAAGGAACTATCATGATAAGCATTAGAGAATTGTAAAATGGGAGAGCGAGATTTTCATGTATTATTATTTTTATTTATCTTTTTTTGCTTTCTGAGTATCATTAGCTTGTTTTGTTTTGATGCCAAAACTGAAAGTATAACAGGCGAATGTTAAGATTTTTTCCTTTTCCGTTGAAATGTTTGCTCTTTTTCCTAGATAATAAATGCGAAATGCGAACCCATCCGAGTTGGAGAAAAGTGAATTGAAAAATAAATCTAGAATGCGATGAGGGAGAGAGAGAAATAACGCCAAATTCTCATCGCCATCATCACTTCTATGTGCCTATTCATCATCACTGTACATCGATAATGTGTTTGGTGTAAAGCCGAAATCGCCAAAGAATCGTTTGTGAATTTCCCCAAGTATAGCACTTTAGAACCCTACGTACTTTCACGATCTTTAGATGTATGCGAATCATTCCGGAGTGTAGTGATATGAGAGCAGCGTAATTCAATTTTGAATTGCCTGATGTGGTGCCCTAAACCTTTCCTATATTGCTAAAGTAATTCCAGTTTTCATGGTACAGTTTGAAATTGGTTTAGCTTCTGAAGTTTTACAACATAACTGTTATGTGTGTGTGTGTGCGTGTTCCCGTTTCGAAGAAGAACTTACAAGCAGTGACATTCCTCCTACTTTTAGAGTACTTACCGACAACATCAAATGTGAAATATTTCTTATTTGAATAACCTTCGAAAGTATTCTAAGATCTCGAAGGAATTGAAGATTACTTCCCAAAACTGTACGGCAGTCGAAGCGTTTCGTTTTAACATATTTTATCATTAACTTTCCTTCCTACTCATCTCATAGGATGAAAGGAGTTACTTTGCACTTTTTATTTTGTTTCTCTTCCTTATCTTGAGTGTTCTTAGAAGAGTGTTTTTATAGAAGATTTTCACACCCATAATCTCATGTTTGTCTTTTAAAAAATATTTTTAATTCTTAGAAAATTTGTTTGTATTTAAGTAAAAACGTACTGCCCTTCCCTTTTATTTTTCTACTGAATATTAAATATAATTTTATCACTAATAGTATCACGTCTAACAATAAATAGCTTTTTAAATACTCCTCCTATACAATTTTATAAAAACTAATACATAGCTGGCTGTTACTATTAAATAAATGCAATTAAAATGTACTGTACAAGTGTATAGTGTAAAGCAATATAACACTTCTTTCTATAAAGAAAAGATTTTAACTTAAAAATTATTTCAATACCGACATTTTGGAACAATCAATCAACAACACTATATAACAGTCAAAGTTAATAGATTGTTTTATGTGAAATTATAAGAGGGTGAGTTTTTAAAAAGTTATTTATTGTTAGACGTGATACTATTAGTGCTAAAATTATTTTTAATATTCTGTAGAAAAATACAAAAAAATGTGAACGATAGCACGATTTTTTTAAAATACAACCACATTTTCTATGAATTAAAGATATTTTTTAAAATGCAAATTAATTATTTTAAATATGAAGTCATGCTTTAAATCAATAATATAATTTTCCAATATGGCTGAATGTACAACTAACCTATATTTGTAAAGAAAATAACTTAAGAAATATGAATCCTAAACAAATATCTAAAAGTAATTAAAAATTATAATCTTGTTTAAATTTGTTATGGTTTTTATAATTTGAT
Source organism: Caerostris extrusa (assembly GCA_021605095.1). Taxonomy (NCBI): domain Eukaryota; kingdom Metazoa; phylum Arthropoda; class Arachnida; order Araneae; family Araneidae; genus Caerostris; species Caerostris extrusa. The sequence goes on from BPLR01005052.1 coordinate 103,971, forward strand.
ATTTTCTGTCAATCAAAAGAATTTTCAGAGAAATTAATACTGTTGAGAAACGTTGAAAATCTTCTCTTAAGCACGAGGGAGAAATTGTGTATTAAAATGATGGCATGCATTTATCGATCACTCAATAATTTTTTAAAAACGTTTTAAAAGTTGTCATTTGAGTGACCTATGCATCCTAACTCTAATGATTTATTTATAATACAGATAAATCTGAAATTTTACTATTGAAATAAGTTTCTAATAACATTAAGTTGGGATTTAATTTAACATACGTTTAGCTGAAAAGTTTTTTAACTTATGTTTTGAACAGTACTTATGAAATTGACTTCGTCAATTTATTTTCAATGAATCATATTTAAAGTGGTATTCATCTTTTTTAATCATTTTAAGTTGATGCATGAAACAGCAATTATCTTTAAAAATTCAGGCTGATGATGTTTATAAAACAAATATATACGATTTACCATATTAAAAGGTGCCCATTTACCCATTAAGTGTATTTACTAAGAAGTACACTAGCGAAATTTTATTTTGATACATTAATTTAAGATTTCTCAAGAGAAAATAATGTACCTTCTGTTTACATTCCTTTTTAGATAAATATGTTAATAATGTATGTATAATGTAAATATGTTAATATGTACGGATAACCTTTCATTAATATAAAATTGAAATTTTCAAGACTTATTACTTTTTTTCGTGTACAATAGAAAGTGCATTTATAAATGCATTATATATGTAGAAACAACTCTAATGATCTAGAACATCTAGTTCATTAACATAATTCAATCATACGAAGAAGGAAAATAGAAACCAATGCATTTTTTATCTTTCCAATACAAATAATTTTCAATACTACTGAATAATTATAAGAAATTATTTTATTATAAACTTCATAATATAAAAATTAACGTCTCATTTTAATTTTTTATGATACATTATCACTAGATATTAGGACATATTAGACGCATTTTATTTAGTACACTTGTTATTGTTAGAAAGCAAACATTCCTTTTAAAATATTATCGGAAAATATATTTTCACTGTGTCACTAAAACTTCTTTTTCAGGAGTTTAATATTTTTATGTGTTTGCTTATCATTTGTTATTCAAGCAGTAAATGTTTAGATTGTTTTTTGTGAAATCCCAAAAAAGAAATGTTTTCTTCAACGGTAAAATTTATGTCTATAACTTGTCTTTAAAGAAATAACTATTCTTTTGGTTTCCTAAAACATTTCTTAACTTCGAGCCATACTTGTCACCAAGAACTCTCCGAACCTCATAAACCTTTCAAAAACTTTCAGAAAGTGTTTGCATAAATAAAAATTTCTCAATGTCCTCTCGCCCTATGTTCCCTGGCTGACATACCCATCTTATCCTCGGAAGTTCCTTTACATCCATATATATTTATCTATACATATTTCCCCCTTTTTCTATCATCTTTTTTAACCTCTACTTTCAAGAGCATCCTACTTCCTTCTTTTGAAGTTTTGTCGCTTTTTTTTAAGACTGAACTGGGGGAGTGAAATAAAAAAAAAAAAGTTTGGGGCTCCTTCGTATAGCTAAGACTTTATTTGCCATATCAATCATGCTAATGGCATAAAAATATATGTCGCCTTCCTCCATGTCATTAGCCTCTGAGAGATATCCCAATCTCTCTCTCATAGTAAGGATAGACGGACGTCGGGAACATAAGGACTAAGGCTGGAACAACCCACTCACGTACACACAATGCATCAGAAACGAAGGACACTAGAGTGAGAGGGTGTCCCCTCTTTCTTTCACTTTTCCACCAGGAAAAGGATTTCTCTCTGTTTAATGACATTTGCTCATCCATTACCGCTATGGTCGGTACAGTTTTTTGGTGGGCATCTGTGCCGTATCTTTGGTAACCCTAATCTTTCCCTTCATTAGTATAACGTACGTAACGCGTGGTGTCGAATTATAAGAAAAAAGGCATAGAAGCGTGACAAGGTAACCAAGTTGTTATTAGTATTGGAAAAAAAAATTATAAAATAATATTTGAAGATTCAATTGCGGGTTTCTTGTACAATGTTCTTGTATGATACTTATTTACGAAATGGTATTCATCAAATAAGATTTATATGATCTGTTTATCTAGTTTCCTCCAGAATATTATATTACGTTATCAGATTTTATAAACTGTTTTGCTTATTTATGTATCCTTTTGGCTGAGATTCTGACAAAATTTATTCAAATACCAAAAATTTTATTTGCATTTATTAGCTTTTCATTTCATATTACGCCTTTTCATAATCGAATATAAAATCTTGTAGACATAAATTTAAAAATAATAATAATGTTAATAATTACGTTCATACTTTGTAAAAAGCATAATATGGATTATTAAGTACACTATAAAGTACAGTGAAAAAATAAAAAGATAAAGGCATAATATATCAATTAAATTGTATTCTTCAGAAAAGAAATTTTTTAAATTGCTTAGTTTATAATCTAAAAATTTTCATAGAAAACTAGTAGTTCCATCCAATTAGTCATCAATTTAATTTGTTTAACCTAGTTATTTCATATGTTACATTCTTAATTTCTAGATAAATATTACAATCTTCGTACATTGCAATACTCAAAGGAATCAAACAATAGACAATATGGCTTTCCAATGGTCAAATAGCAACATTTCCTTTTCAAATAGTAAGGCATTATTTCTTTTTAAAAATGAAAGCTTATATAGAAGACATACCATAATCAAAGAACATATATTCCTATAATAACAGAAAGAATATGTTACCAATTTAATAAAAATATTAATGATTTTAGATACAAGTCGGAATTCTTTTTTTGTATGAATCAAAAATTATTTTTTCTTATAACCAGAAACAGTATTGATGAAATTAAAAATTAAGTTAAATATTTGAAATCTGAACATTGTTTTCCACTATTCAAATTTTTCAAAGGGGCCTTGGTAGAAAATGATCATATTTTAATAACTTGCTGATTCTCTGTAAATTAAGCATTGATAGGTTTATCTTAGAACTGTAAAAACTTTATTATTTTATTTCTTAATTCATAAATTTTAAAAATAAAATGAAGAATCTTAAATGCAAAACAAGTTACTTAAATTTCGCCGAACTGAGAGCGCCATCTGTTTTTCGAAACAAAGAATAATTCTCTGCGAAGGATTGGAACAAAAAAAGTTCTCTACTTTTATAAGCATTAATGTATCATTTTGGAATAAATTTCTCACAAATCCTAATTTTTTATCAATAGTTCTTAGTCTATTTTAATCTAATAATGGTGTTCTGTGTTTAGCATTGCATTCGTTTATAATTAGTTCTGCTAACTCTTTTTAAGCCGTGTAAGTTTTAATTAGAAATGGGTAAGGTATTTTTAATTTTTAAAAAAATAGATATTTTTACACTTCGGTTTTCAATGTAAAAAATGATTGATTTTTTATATAACTCAAGAGGATTATCATTTTCTTAATATTAATACATTTATTACTATTTTAAGTAATAATTGATAAGAAATGAATTGATAGATTTAATAACTGTGATTCAGCTAAAAGGTTATTTTTTTAAAGAATGAGAAGACATTAAAAGGCTTCTTATTCCACAATGAAGAAATGTTTTTTTTTAAATCGTAAAAATTGGTGGTTTGTTAATCATAGTATAATTTCTGTAAAAAAGAATTTTTCTCAGAAACTTTTTATATTTCAAGCTCCACATTCCAAGCACCACGTTATTATTTTGTTCTAAGCATGATTTTTGATTTAATTCAGTTACCTTATTTAAAATTGTAATTAAATTTTATTTTAACATTTTTTTTTTACATGCTTTAATGTTTAAAGATTTTTCGTACATATAAAATCCCAAATACACAAATTTTCAATCAGTTATATAAAAATCTCTCAAACAATATAAAGTATTGTTTCCTTGTAAAACTACTAGTTAAAAATCAATCAACATTTATTAAAATTTAAAAATTTTCCAAAATTTTTTTTTTATAGGTAAATTTTCTGAAAGAAAATTTTAGAATATTTGATTTCAAACAACAAAAAGATTCTACTCATTACTTGGTTATTAAACTCACCCAGAAATTCCACCTTAGTACACTTTTCTTAAAATTTTAACTCTATGTTTTTTTTTTTTTTTCATTTCTGATTATAAACATTTATTTTTACTAAAATAATTATTGGCGAAATAAGTTACAATATGTTTCAATTTCATTATACGCAAATTTGTATCTGTGTGTTTCAACCATTAATACGAACCATTTGAAAGTACTATGTCTTCAGTGTGAAAATGAAATTTATAAAGACACAGCTCGCCGTAATTCATTCAGACGCAAAGGGGATACATTTTTTTTTTTAAAATTTACTAATTTTTCCATTAGAGAACCATTCCTTTTTGAATTTCTAACGACAATTAAAAGCCTTAGGAATTGATAAGTTTTATAAATAGACCACGAAGGAGTCATATTGCTGCCATAAATTCCATTTATTAAACCAACGTGAAAACGCATCACGACATCCCCTTGCGCAAATGGACAAATATTCCTAACAAAGCACCACTGAGTCACTCTTATCTCATACATTAAAATTACAAAGCCCTTCCAAAAACGAAAGTTGTGAAGAAAAAACTAAACTCTATTAATCCATGATGTCTTCAACCCCAGATTGAAATCTACAGAAACATAAATAATACCAAGGAGCCGTTTCAAAGATAAAAAAGCTCTGGAGACTAAAACCTAAAAAGAGCTGCTAATTGTTCTATAGGAAAACCGATCGTGTTAAAAATCCGTTAAAAACCTTGAAAATCCTCAGGGTTTCAGCTGTGAAGGGGAGCAAAAGAACGTGACGAAGGTTCTTAGGCGGCTAAGTTTGTCACACTCCTCCTTTGCGACAAAAAAGCAATGAAAAGAAGACTGAAGTGTGGCTCAGATAAATCACATGAACGGGACCACAGGGACACAGCCTGGCACGAACGTATTTCTGAGAATTAATGGCCGCAATAAGCAATAGTAGTGAAAGAAATGCGTTGAAAACAGCCTTTGTTTTCTCCGTCACCCCAGCCAAACTTTTTTTTTTTTCCTCTGCATCTATGAATTTCCTATTTTTTTTTCTTTATTGTGAATATAAAGATTCACTTTTGTTACTTTAAATGATTCGAGTCGGAATATTCGAGAGAGAATGCTTTTAAAGATTTCGAGGAATTTATTAATTTTGTATCTGAGAGAGAGAGAAACAGTTATGATGGAGAGCTTTTAGAAATTGGAGGAAAAATAGGTCTGCGATGGAAAATTTTATTACACAGTTTTCAGGATTTTGATTTGACTCGGAAATATAATGGATTGATCCGGCAGGTGTAATAACGTATCCGTTTCAATTTTGAAACAGGAAATTCTGAAAATTTCTGTTGATTCTTACTTCTGCATGGGAAATTATGCATGATTTCAATTCTTTGTGTCATTTATTAATAGCATAGGGAAGATTTATTAAAACTTTATTAATATATTTTTAGATATCTATATTTATATAAAATTCAATTTCAGTTTAATAAAATATTTATAAGATGAGACTTTTATCATTTATGTAGATTTATTCTTAAAATAAAAGATATAAAGATAAAAAAATTTTAAAAAAGAAGATATAACGATAAAGATTTAAAGAATAAAAGATTTATACAATTATTTTATAGAAAAATATTTACATCAAAATTCCTAGGCATTCTCTACTGCTCATATTTCTAATAAATATCAACAAAGACTGGAGTAAGAACTTGGCAAGCATAATTTTAAATAAAATATAAGTTGGGATCATTAGTCTATTTATTAGAATGTTTTATTTAGAATTAAATTGAAAATATTTTTCAAAAATATTAAGTAAAATTGTCTTTTGACTTGTTTTATAAATTATCAAATGTCATAAAATATATTATTTGAATAATTATGTATGCCGGGCAAGTGAACAAAATGCATCAAATTATTTGTAAAGCAGTTCAAAGCTGCTAAGAATGTAAAATTTGCTAATATCTCATGAAAATAAAATGCTATTAAATGCAAACAAAATTTTAATTATTTTGCAGAGTATAAAATAGGTTTAAAAATGCATCATATATCATTATACAATTGTAATAAATTTTACAAACGTATTTCAGGGTTATTGTTTCTTAAGAAATTGATTTTAAAACTTTTCCAAATACTTCTGGATACTAGACACAATTTTTGAAAAACTAACTTCAAAATTTGTAACATTATTTATCTTACAATTACTGTTTAAAGTAAAATCAAAAATAAATTAGATTTTTTTTTATTAAGAATAAAATACAATTACAAAAAAAGATGGCGCAACAAAATTACAGGAAATACTAATGATATAAAGCAGTCGAAAAAAATAAAATCGAGATGCATAAAACTAATTGATAAAATTTCTTCCCTAATATTGAGTAAAAAGAAATTTTAATTCAATTTTCAAAATTTGAAAGTGGAACTCAAAATAGCAGTGCTATTACAAAAAGTTAGAAATAATTATCCTTTAACAAATATTTTAATTCTAACAATCCATTTACTGTTGCTAACAAACAAATTTTCAAACCAAAAATAACTTTTGTTTTAAGATGACTTAATTTATAATTATCCTACACCAATAAAAAAAAAAAAAAAAATTTGCTTAAATATAAAATAGTATAAATCGAATAGTATTTATAAAATTAATTTTTATAGGAGTCTTATAATAATTTTGTCTTATATTATATTTAGTTAATATGTTAATTATCTTTTATAGGAGTGAAAATAAATTACTTGAAAAACACATTTTTTTATTTATTTCAGTTTATAACACTATTAAGTAAACTTTTATCACTGCAATTTTTTAATTACTTATGACAAATCTTGCTAAAACAAATATTTAAAATTCTATTCAACATGCATCCTCAAATGCATTGTTTCACTTCACTTCCAATTTCTTGAACACAAGACCCTCTTCCGCATTGCACTGTAAGTACAAGTCGAAAAGACGTTTATGGAGGATCGAAAGGTATTAATGTGTCGGACGGCGACGAAATTCCGATTCAATATTACTCATTCGAATCTAAATTCGATAACCAGCTGGAAACCCGTGGAAAAACACACAGTCCTATTTTGGAAGGCACAACCCTCTCGAAACTTGCAGGCGGAAAGATCTGTTTGCCCGTTAGATTGTATGAAGGAGGGAAGGTGAAAATAAAAAAGCCAGAAAGTAGTGCATGAGGGTCCTCTATGCGATTGCATTAGGAGAAGGCAAAATAAACGACGTCGATATCCCCGCCTTCTTTTTTCTCATGAAGGCTGACGTGTCCTGAATTTGGAAATGTCGCCAAATAAAAGGACGTTGGAACTGTCCCGGAACAAGAAGAAGAAAAGTATTCCAAAGGAAAGTAAATGGAATGAAGGGCGAAATCTCGCGGAAGTACCTCAAAAAAGAATAGCAACTGCAAACGAATTGCCACTGCGATAGTTCCACCCCTCCAACTCCAAGGAAAAAAAATTCGAAGCTACTCTGGTGAAGAAGACATTTATTTAGACGAGTTCAAAACATTTTATCATATTAAAGTTCGTCACTTAATGTCTTTTGAAACGTCATTGGGAGCTGTGGTGATCCACCGGCGTTTTGAGGAGGAATTTGGGAAATAGACTTCCCTCGCAAAAGCAGATGAATTCCCTTCTCTATTTTAAGGGGGGATTTAAAGTTCTTCAAGTTATAGTAGTGTAAATAGTTGGTTCAATTGTATTTTTATAATTTGTTTCTTTCAAATTGTTTGGGTGAGTTTCGTAATTTTCTGATTCTGTACATTTATTGGATGATGTTAAATCTTTAGTTGATTTATATCATCAAATAATAGCTTACTAAATAAGTTTTAGGTTATAATTTGAACTATAAAAATAATTTTGTGTTCTTTTTATTTTAGATATTTTAAATTATTTATGAAGTTTATTTAGGATAACACTTTATAATAGTTTTTACAGAAGACATTTTTTTTCGAAGTTTTTAAAAGGATGATTTCACGAAAGTTTTTCTCAGAAGTTTAGTCGACTCTAACAGTTTATTTGTACCCTAATTTATTTAGATTCTACAAATTTAAAGGGAAAAACAAATTTAATGGATATTATATTTTTAAGAGTAGCTTTAAAAACAGGAAAATAAAAAAAATTATGTGTAATTTGATATGCAAAAAAAAAAATATTTTATTAATTTAAAAACGTATTATTTTCTTAATACAATTATGTCACCATGAATTATTCTTTAAGGAATTTAAATATTTACTGATATTAAACTTACTAACAAAAATATAAATATTTATATATATATTAAAATAAAGAAAAACAATTTTTGAAGATTTAAATGTTCAAGTGAAAAAAGTATACAATTCTGAGTGCTTTTCAATTAAAAATTGTAGAGTCATATGCATTGGGAAACACTAAAAGTATAAAAATTATGTTACATACGTTTTCAAATCGGAAGTAATACTTCAATTTAAAAATAAATTTCTTGCGGAAAATTAAAGAACGTTACTCAGCAAATCTACATATGATTAAATATACCACAAAAATATCAAATTTATATGCGAAACATTAAAAAATTAAAATAATTAATATTTTTCTTCGGATTAGCAACAAAATTTATAGGCTTCCTGGCCTTATTTAGAGAAAAAAATATATCAGCTATGGATTTTAACGAGTACATTAAGAAAATACATGGCTAATGTTAAAAGCTAACTACTGAATAGCACTATAAAAATATTACAAAATTGCTTTTAATTATTCATTTCACCCTTTTAAAGATAATGGATCCGCAAAATATTTTTAATATTTTTTGATACAGCAGTCGTACAAACACCCAAGCGATATACTTTTAATATTTAATTATATTTCGTTAAGTACTTCACAGGTATTTTTATTTATTCAAGTAAATTGTGTAAATTATATATTTATAATTTTAATCAATTGTAGATAGTATAAATTTTTATGCACTCCATAAATATTTTCATCTACATAATAACGCTCCAACTAAATATTTAGATAATGTTGAGATTTATTAGAAATTGCATTGCAAGGTATTCTGAATCAGCATATATAATTTTTCTAAGTATAGTCTCTCTCCACTAGTAATCGGAAGAAATAAATTATGTTTCTTTTATTTCACGGAATTCAAATAGGATTTTTTATTATAGTATATATAACAACGCTTCAAATAGACATTATTCAAATAAAGAAAAAAAAAAAGAAGTATATAAAAATATTTCGATTGCATGTCTATCGCACTCAAATCATGCAGGCAGGTTAAAATGGGATTCTTTCCTTCCATAACATGGATCATTAAGATAATGTTTTTATATGCGAAATGTAGAAAACACCTATGTTTTCCTTTAGGAAAATATCATACATAATGGTGACACTTCAAATCATCAAAATATATAAATATTTTTTTTTTTTTGGTAATATATAAACTTTTTATGAAATTGGTTTCTTAAGAAAATATACCTTCAATTCTCACATAAAACAGTTCATATAAGCCTTTAGTTATTTATGCATCAAAGGAGAAACTTTTCTTTCATAAAAAGTAATTTATTTCCATGTAAGGCACTTCTACTAATACTTTATTTTTTACACCTGTCCAATAGAACAATTCTTATATATAGGAGGCTCGATAAATAATGTTCTTATCCGAAGATATTTTATTTCTATTTAAGAATAAATTACTTAATTTTTGGCTTTCCTTAAAAAGAATGATTTGTTAAAATAATCTGTTCAAATCAAATTTAAGCTTTCTACATGACACCGATGATGAATTGTAAAATTACCATATATTTGTCACCTTTAAAGAATTTTTTAAAAACATTTAATGTTGAATATCATCATAGAATGCTTGAAGAATCTCAGTTACTTAGAATCAAACACATTCTAAATAGAAAAAATATATTGCGGATATTTTTTTAATTATTTTTTATTATTAATTTATTTAAATTCGATTATTCTAGATGACAGTTATTATGTCTCCAAAAAACGTATAATAATTTTGAAATAATGAATACATATAGAAAGTAGAAATTCACATGTGAAAAATACACGAGGAAAAATTCTCTGAACTCTTTGCCAGTAATACTATATACCGTCAAGGTCTATATAGATTGAAATATCCCACTAAAAATTCAAAAGTATTGATAGATAACAAAAAAAATTTAACCATGGCACAAACACAAATTTCAAAAGTTATCCAGTTTATCTTGTTATGACCATTCTAGTACTTTCCCACCATGACATCAAAAAGTGGCTATGTGGTAATTTTTTTGCAATGCTAAATTCACATGCAAACAATGCGTCAGGAAATTTTTGACAAGATAAATGGTGAATATCTTGCACAAATATCATGCAATTGAACCATGGTACGTTTAACGAAAGCATAAATATAACATTAGTAACTTTTTATAATACTATGAATGTTTTTACTTTGATCACCAGACCTATCATTTGCATCTTAAATAAACTGCTGACTAGTTGCTACTTACTACTATACTAGTTTTGTTAAAAGTATAATATTTACATAATATCCCTTCACATAAAGTCATTTATTCTTTAAAGCAATTTTCTCATTTTTTTCTAAATTCCTTATACTTTTCAAAGTAGAAATGGTAATATTAAAATTAAGTCATATTGGACGTAAAAGTACAATAGTTGCCCATGCAACTTTATACAATAAGTTCAATGAATAGTTTCACAAGATCAATGAACAGTAGCATTTTGATATCTATTGAGAACATATATATTTAACAAAAAAAAACTTTAAAAATATTTACTTTCGTCCAAGCAAATTGCCATAGATTTAAACTTAAGAAATTAACAAATATCATAATCAAATTAGATTACTCAAATTTAATGCAAACACTTATAATTTTCAGATGATAAATTCTATGATGTGAATGCAAAATAAGCGTTTACTACAATAGAGAAAAACTAACTAACTAACTAACTAACTAACTAACTAATGAAACTAACTTTAAATAATTTAAAAACCACGAAATTGTTCAATTCCATGTATAAAATATATTAAAAATAAAAAAAAATCTTTGTTGCTCTTATGCGTTGGATAACTTTACTTCGGAAGTAAGATTTAAACAAAATTCTTTTTTTAAAATATTAAAATATTTACAGTAAAAACATTTCACTTAATACATTTTCCTTTTTTCAAACATTTCAATTCGAATTGGCTTAAGAATATCCTCTTTTCTTTTAAAAGAGAAGATTTTTTTTTTAAATTTTTTTTTTTTCTAAGCAAGAAATTCTTTTATTCTTTCTTAAAGCCTCCATCAAATATACAAATATTATTATTGTTTCTTTTTCTCCAATTTTGTTAAATCAATTTCAGTATCATTTTTTCTTATTTTTTTTCAGTGTCATGTCTGCGTTCAAACGTATTGCTTCATTTGGTAAATTGGTTATTATTACTTTGAGCACAATTTTTGTCTTCTTTATTTATCGATCTGCAATGTTTAATATTCAGCTTCAATTCTTGGATTTGAATAAAATCTTATTTGTATTTCTTTCATGTCAATTTTTTTTTCAATGGATGTTTCTTTAAAGAATTTGATTTGCATGTTTTCTATTAATGCGCAATTTTCACATAAAAAGTAATCCAATAATAACTCAACACTATTAAATAGTATTTCTTTCTTACATTTATTTTGATTTTTATAAGAATAAATTAAACTGTTCATTTTTACTTGCAACAAATTTATTTATTAAATTTTGATAGTACTAAATATTTTTAATTAGTTTTGATAGTTCTTATAATATACAATTTTTTTAAAACATATATTTGAAATTTTATAATGGTTACAATTTTCATTTTCCTATCCAACAAATTTATAATAATTACAATTATAGTTTCTGATCTGTAATAAACTAGAAGTATTAATTCTATTTGATATTTATAATGGTTACAAATTTTTTCATTTTTACAATTTTCATTTTCCAACAAATTTATGAACTTGTTAAATTTCTGGAATCTCTAATCAGTTTTGTATAGTATTAATACCTTTTAAAGCATATAAATATACTTGTATTCTTATATAATATTACAAGTAGATATATATATATATATAACAGAACTAGAAGTAATATCACTATTTGAAATTTTACTGTATTTACAAATTTTGTAAATCCTTATGTTAATGCACTTCAAAGAAGACTATTTCTAAAATAATTAGAATGGATGACATATTCTTTGTAAATCCTACAATGTATTTTCATTATATGCATATAATTTAGGTACATGATGAATTGAAGGATATTAATCTTATTTGTTAAATGAAAATTTAGTTTGTATTCTTACATACTACTCATTACTCATTTGCTTTATTTGCTAGACATTATTTATTTATTGTATATCTGATGCATCTATTGATAATTGCTACAAATAGTATGTTTTTTTTTTTCATTATACTAATGCGAAATACAAAATTATTATGGAATTCTAAATAACTTTACTGCGACATAATAAATTAGCAATTGAAATTTATGAATTTATCCGTATGTTTCGAACCACGTTATAATAATTAAATTCAATGGTTAGTACTAATCAATATTTAGTTTGCTATAATGAATTGTTTATTATTCATCCAAATCATAAAACTCGTTACATTATTTAAAATATGGCAAACTTTAATTATTGTAAAATTATTGTTTCTTAAACAGAAAACGGTCTTTATAAACTTATTATTTATTGCAGACAAAGTCTATCTTATAAAATAAGTTTAATAAATATCTCTCTGGCAGATTTCGAGAAAAATATCCTGTCTCGAAATCTGCCAGTAGGCAGATGGCCTTAGCCCACTATGGGGTTGTTGTGCCACTGTTGCTGATGTTGATTGTATTAAAGATTTTTGTAAAAGGCTTCAAATGTTATACTAATGTGCAATTTTTTTACTTTTAAAGGGTTTGCACATTATTATAAAATATCTGATATTTTAACCGAATTGAGACAGCAGATTGTCAAAAGGCAGTAGAAGTTTTTGTTTATTTAATCAGTTTTTCTTCTCATTGCATCTCTCATCCTCTTAAAATTATTCGATATTATAGAGAAAATCCTATAGCCCTATAACTAGGGGTTTTTTTTTTCCCTATGATACAGTTTTTTTTTTGTTCTAATGTAGCTGGTGAACTTAGACAATTGTTTTTGATGCCTTAAGGCAAGCACTGCACCGACGTTACTCACTTAGCACTACCCAGTAGGTACGTGCAGCTTGAATATTAGCTACGGACGTGAAGAAACAATACCTTCGCAACGCTCTACAATCATGTTAGACCGGGACCTACGGTTTAAAATGATTCGAACCACTACAACCATCCATGGCACCGTCGGAACTCAAACCCGAAACCTGTCGTACCGAGTACCATTCGGCCATTCAGCCCTCCCTCCCCACGATACAGTAATAATTCCTTTTTTTTCACATCATCTACTCTTTAGCTTAACCTCTTATGAATTGTTTAACACTATCACCCTAGTTGGTCATTTTTACGCTTTTTGACCTTGACGACAATCATATAGACAGCTTTTGTATCATCTCCTTTTCACGTCCTTCCCCCCTCCAATAATCCACATTAGACCCCAGCGACCTTCAACCCCCTCTCATTATACGAAGCGCACTTGCGTATTGAGACACAGGAAATGTCAGTTTATTGGAGTACGGTGGAAAATCAATTCGCGCACCTCCATTGCATCCATTTTGAAATTTACTGATTATAAGAATTCAAAAAGTAAGAAGTTCAATGAAAGAAAAGAACAATCGATTATTTTACTCGGTTAAAAATAGAATAACAGAATAGAAAATTTTTAAATTAAAAGATGTAAAACAAGTAATTAAGTGTAAAATTTAAAAAAAAAAAATGTTCTTGATAACTTAAGGATTCATTTATTGGTTGTCAAATATAAAGAAGAATGTCCGGAAGAGATTAAGTGGTATGGCGTAGTGGTCAATTTCTGTGAGAGCTGATTTATAAATGACCACTGGAAGGAAAGTGGAACTGAAAGGATTTAAGAAATTTTTATTCTTTTAGGTCATGTAAAACTGTTAAATGTTTGGCTACAGAATTTTCTTGGTCTTTTTTAGGTACCTTGGAGTATAAGCCGGGAATGGAGCGATTAGTTCGTTCCCGGTTTTTGAATTTTGTTATGGTATTTTTTTTTTTACGTATTGAATTCATTCAAGAATTGATACAAATTTACGTGCACAAGAATTGATACAAGAACAAGTGTATTTAAGAGTTTTCTATTGAAATAAAAAGGTGCATTTGTGATTTTTAAAGTGGGGGGTGTTATGAAAACTTTTTTCAGGATTTTTATCGGAATGACTTATGTGAGGATTGGTCTGATGAGATCTTTATAAATAATAATTTATAACGAATTTTAAGATTATTGTGTATGTTGATAGAGTGTAACGAGTTTGATTTTGAATAAAGGTCCTATATGTGAATTAAGGGGACAGTTTAGCTTCAAGATGAAAATAGAAAATTACACGTTTTACAATCTTCATCTGATAACTCTTTCATGTATAGTATTTTATTATTTTTTATGGATCCCTTCCAACACCTGCCTGCATTTCTATACTGTTTGACGAACTTGAAAAATTCTTTTGATAGTCAGATTTGTGAGCCTGATTCTATATGTGGATATCACTGGTGTCACAAGATCTCGAACAGCATTTATACATTGAGTACAATATTAGCTCAGTATTTCGTAGTATATTACGACACTTGGCAATACGTGGATTACAATGACAATTTCATAATTAGATAAATGGCCTCTCTTTCGCCATATTCCATCAGGGGGATACATAACTGTCCAAAATTTCGCAATCAACTAATGACGGATCATTTTCAATAAATTCTCATAAATAGAATTGATAGAATCCTGGAGAAAACTTTATTTTATTGCAATGTTTTAAGTTCTCAGTTCAAACAAACAGTTAGAAAATGTTTTACAGTTCATGGAAGGAATGTTGAGAATCTTAAAAAAAAATTCTCTAGATCTGCGTGACCTTTTCCAAAACTAGCCAAGACCTATACTAATCTTTTATTAATGCAGAACTTCCTATTTGAAACACTGCTACTGCTACTGATGGTGGAATTATATGAATTACTACATGTAAGACAAAAGAGTTCAAATATGGGACAGCCATATCTGATGACAGATCAAAAATCCAAACTTTCACAGCTACATTCATTGCAAGGAATATCTTTTAACAAATTTATCCACATAATTAGATCCATTATAGTAAAAAGGAGGAGGGATATAGCTTTCAATTACAGACAACTCACATGAAGAGATGTTATGAACAAAATCATTTGTTTATTTTGAAGATATTAAAACTGCGTTTTCTGTTTTAACTATATTAGTAGATACAGATGCACTTTGTTAACAAAGATTCTATTTAGGGTTCCGACATTTAGAACTTATCGAATTCATTACGAAATATGTAATATAAAATTAATAAAATGCAAGCAATAAAACGAGTAAATAATGACTAATGCTAATAAAATAATACAAAAGGCAAGCCGATCAGAACAGTAACCTTTTTGATTTTTTGAATGATCGCTTTGAATACAACGAAGAAGAAACAAACTTTTTAAATTTGAAACAAATTCTTATGAACTGAGTTACAGATAAAAACTAGTTGCCACCGCAGTATATCTAAAAAGAAAATATTAAGTTATTAAGTGTTTTATAACTAGAGCATCCATAAAACAACATTTTTGTTTGTAAATCTAATGTAAATATCGCGATATTTACATTAAAAAGTGTATCAGAAGTGTGATAGATGGTTTTTTTGAATTAAGGTTAAAAATAGAAGATTTAAATTTAAAGAAAAATTTAAAATACTGGTATAATTAATAGCCCATTTTTGATGACTTAAGAACTATAGAATGATAGAAAGTCTTGTAAGAGTTTGGGAGGAAAAAAAAAAAACGCTTAGAATTTAACCTAAATAATGCACAACGTATCAATACATGTAAAATGCCTTTCGCATTTATAGTCGGGATGTCTGGTGGGAGTTATCAAGCATAAGATACTCAAATGATGGGCAGTTACCGCTAAAATTCATCACCCGACGGTAGGCTGTTCGTAAAATACATGAGTGTCACAAGAAGCTCTCCGATATTTTATACACAAACAAAATAAATGAATATTGAGCTAAATAGGGTTTCTTCTATTAGTCTTTCTTTTAAATAGTGCATAACTCGCGAGTAACACTGAACTATTTTGAGAGTAAAAAAATAATACAAAAATAATAATTTTTTTTTCTCTGAAATCTCGCCCTATATTCTCGCCCTTTTAAGAAGATTCTAAAATTCTAACAGATATTTGAATTCAATTATGGAAAATCTGACAATAACAAGTGAAAATGTGAAGAGGTAGCAAGATCAAGCACATTTAACTGATCAATCGCCATGGAAAAAGGAGAGCTAAGCTATTTATCCTCTTCAAAAATCATCCCAGAAATAAGAAATCTTCTAAAACAGCAAAACTGGCACGCGATACCACTTAGATTCCATCAAAAGATCATACATAGATAAACTTCTGAAAGCGATTGAATTTTTTTATAGAAATTCCACATCAAATCCACTTAAAATTTTTATATTTTCTTGATTCAAATATTTCCCACCCGACTGAGAAACAAATTCAACTAAAAAACTCGCATATAGTGATCTACGCTTCTAAACGCTCTAATAGCATTCTTGTAGGATGAATTTCTGTAGTTGAATGGATGTATTCTCGATTCAAAACAAAGTATTAGTAAGAGATATTCGGTTTATTTTACAAAAGTATCCCCTGAACTACCTAATTGCGAAGTAGAAAAATACGTTAAAAAAAACTATTATTAATAATAGATAGCTCAGAAATCGTCAGAGAAAGAAAAAAAGGGCCACCAAAAAATTACCACAAATAATAATATATAATGCATCCACACACGTAAAGGACAACGAACTGTAAGAAGCCTTAGAAAATAGAATAGGGGCTTTAAAAATTTCGTTCAAGATGAAAGGAAGAAAAGAAGACCACAACAATTTGATCGTGGAAAATTCCCCAGTGGCTTTCAAAAATCTAATAAAAAAAAAGAAAATTGATTATTAACTGGCATATACACAACATCATAGAATTTTACAACGTACGAAGATGTAACAATTATTAGAATTATGGGAAAATACAATTTCAGTGCCTAAATAAAAACGTTTTTGGTTTACTCATACTAGTTTACTTTATGCTGGTTTACTTTGGTTAACTCACATAATTGCAAATCAAATCAACTCAACTCAACTCTACTGAATAAACTACCACGATGCTAATAAGAAAAGAAAAACTATAATTCCTAATTAGTCAATTTACAACCCATTTGTAGGTTTAAAAGTAAAGAATGACTAAAAGAGTTATTAAAACAAACAATTTAAAAAATATAACAATATCAGATCAATCCTTTCTTTGATTTCATAACTTTTACAAGTTTACCATAATGGCCATTTAAAGATTAGAATTTTATTAACATGAACATTACACAGTTCAAACAAACAAAAATTATTAAAAGTAGCAACGTGTTTATTAGCAACTTGAGCTAAAAATTGAAAACTAATTTAATTCGCTTCCAAGAGCCTTATGCTAAAAATAACAAAATTAAAGAAATTTCTAGAACTTGGAAATTTTGGTTTTTCCCAAATGAGAAAGCAAGCTGTATTGCTCTATGAATCATCCAACTGTCGCATGTTTTGGGGTAGGATATGGAAGTGTTATGAGTAAAAATATTAAGTAATAACTAATATCTTACTATAATTTTGGATAGTCTTCTTCTTACGGCAATCTTTAAACAACATTAAAATAGATGAAACGTCTCACTAAGAGTATAGAGTTCCTGAAAAGAGAGCTGAGGTTCCAATAAAAGAAGTCGCAAGAAATTTGTTAATAGAAAATATTTTAATTTAAATATCTTCCACCTATTAAGGAATAGGAAATTGAAGACAACTTTAAAGCACTTCCACAATAAGGCATGGTTGAATATTACTCTGACTTCTGAAACAGATATGGCTTCCAGATGCTGTTGGGAAGTTCTAGAAAAAAGAAACTCTGAGTAACCCAAATTCATAATAATAATTTGTTCTGAAAAGAATACGTTTTGAAAAGAGACGTTAAATGATTTAAAATTGCAATTGTGGAGGAACTCAAAATAATCATTAAAACCCTCTCTACTAGCGACCCAAAACTTATTTGCATGTTGTATAATGTTATGAATAGAAGTCAACTTAATGAATTTATTCAAAAAGACATGGCACTCAAAAAGACATGCTCTAAGCAATTTTGTAAGGTACATAAAATTACAAACGCTCTAATTGGAGTATACAATTGAAATAAAGGAATTAAATACTCTTGAAAGAAAAAAAGCTAAAATCGGAAGGAGCTGAAATATATATATATATATATATTTCTTCAAAACAAGAGCAATGTACGAAGAAAGAAGCCTTCCATATATAGCATCAATCCTGCTGAGAATTCTTTATGCCAATACAAATGAAAATTCTTTATGTCGATACGATTGCAATAGAGCAGAAAATTTTACAACTTTTAATGTACACAATCAAATTAATGCTGGAACACATTTTTCTAAAACAAATTCTGAGATTTAACATTTACATGACTACAAATGAAGTAAAATATACGGGCAGCTTTTCACTCCTTAAAAAGCTCGGAAATATATGGCTAAATAGAATGAATACAACTGCTTTCTTCAGAGAGTTAATAGCCATAAGTGAGCCTATTTAAATTTTAACAACAAAACAATTTGTAAAGATATGGTCTAAGAGCCCCTATGAATTTTTAGCTATTTTAAAACGTTATACCCCCCTCGACTCCTAACGGAAATAAAGCACTTTCTCCACTCAATAAATTGATCACAATAGGATGGATCAAAGTTAATAGAGGACATTTTTGCAATGAAATAGTCTGAAGAACTCGTCAAGCAAGCATAACAAAATCACAATCAGTAATATGAAAAGTTCTGTCTCAGAATTTCCACATTATTCTCTCTTTTAAAGGATTAATAAATAAGCACTTTCTTTCAAGAGGACAAAAACAATGACCAAAGGATTAACTAACTTTAATATGTTTGCCAAATTATTTTAAAATCTTTAATATTTTCTGCTGAATAGACTAGACAGGAAACCATGTTTCTAACAGGATTCAACTTGAGGTACTGGAATTTTTTTTTCTGCAGCCATGATAGGAAACTACTCCACTATTTTACAATCTGAATCTTTAACTTATCATGACATTTGAAGAAACCTTCCTCAGACAATATTAATCATTAGAAGATTAAAATTAAAAATGCCAATGGTCTCTTATCAAAACTCGAAATATGATAAATTTTATATGAGGAAAAATTTTAATAACCCAAAATGATTGTTAATTTGTCAATTTGAATATTGCATGTATTTCTCTTTCTTTCAAATTTTCTAATGTATATATTTATATTTTTAAGGATAATTCCTTTTGTAAAAATTTTGTTATTTAATACCCTATAATACATACGAGTTATAAATTTGTATATATGTTTTAAATTTTGATTATTTGTTTATTGATTCCCATTGTTTAGTTATGAATTTTTCCTTATCCATTATCTTCTTTATTTAGAAATACTTTTTCAACCCTGAAATCTTATAAGCATTTCATATTTCAATTCTTAATAAATTACCTGCCTTATTTATTATTTTTAAAGAAATTTAAATTAATATTTAACTCGTCAAATTAAAAAAAGTACATAAAATATTTCAATAAAATTACATTTAAACTAGTACTCATTGAACTAAAAGCGATGAAAATGCAATATTTAATTAATAACCATCAAGTAAAACCCATTCTGTTATTGTATAATCAGAAAAGGAGATAAACATATAGTTTCCACACTGATCATATCCATGCGCCTGCTGTTTATGTTTCATCAATTAGCAAATATTTTATATTTTTTTAATAACAGAATACTTTTATACAGTTACTTTGATTTGCTTAATATGAGAAATGAATTATAAAACCAGTATGTGTAATGTATACTTCTCTCTTCAGTTTTGTAGTATCTTTCAATAGCATCATTTTTATAGTTTGGTTTATGTTATGATCCAAGTCTTAAACTTTAGTATTTCTTACATTAAAATTCCATCATAATTTTTGAATGCCTAGTATGGTGAATGCTATGTTTGAAAAATAATAAAGCATTAATTGCAATTATTGGTACAGCTTCTAAATTAAATTCAAGTTGAAATGTGTTTCAGTTGTAACCAATTATTATCAAAATTCGCTGAAATTCTACCTTACTTTTAATAGATAAGTGATCTTGATGGTCAATTAAATCATATTGAACTGTTTGTATTAATGACTAAATTCACACTCCCATTACTCACAATGAAACCTCCTCTACTAGATATCTCACACAAACTGGAGTGTGTCTACGCATTACCTAAGAGCCCTATGTTTCTCCTTACAAAGACTTTAAGCTATGCTCTTACAATCCATTATACTGTCACCTCCAATGCAGTCTGTATTCATGATCTAAGCTATGTCCGATTCCCCCTTGTAATAAGTCTAGAACATTAGCTAGTGGTAACTCTGTATAATTCTTGGCTTAGAATCATAACTAGCGCCATGGAACTAGAGATTATGACGTTGCAGTGGTGTTAAAATGATGTGAAAACAATCAAAGGTGTAAATACTTTGTTATCCATGTCAAATTAATATTAGAAACGTTTACAGCGTTTTAAAAAAATACCAAGAACAATAAAATCAACTTCGTAAAAAATAAGTTTAAAAATCTCATATATTATAAATAACAGTTTTTAAATATAAGCATCAATAAAATATATTTAATTATATCATAAATAATGATGTACGTTATATTTTCTAAATGTACTAAAACTAAATGTTTAAAAAAAAAACATTAATTCCTGAAGTAATATTTTAAAATATATTAAGAAATTTAAATGTAATGTCTTATGCTTCAAATTATGATCTTTAAGATGAATAATCATTAATCATTATTAATTATATTTATAAGTTGATACATATTAACAGTATCTATACTGAATGACAATTTATTACACACATTAACTTTACGATCTATAGATTAAATGCTGCAGGGCATTAACTCTTCTAAACTCTACAACTATTCCAATATATTTAACGAAGTATATTTATATAAGCCTCTAGGGCAGAATATTCAGTAAACACTTAATACTCGAGAAAATTCATAATATTAGCATCCTTAATATTGCCTCACATTTATGTAAACATAGAATTAAAACTTACTCAACGCATTAATTGCTTCAAGCTTCAGATTAAAGAAAGTTCAATTTCTAATTCCTAAATACTTAATTCAAGTAACTTTATTTTATAAAAAAAAAACTCGAATGGAAATTGTTCCAAATTTATTTATATATGAAAACTATTACCACTTATTTTTAGAGTTTACTATTTCGAAATTTAAACTGCTTTAGAATTGAGGTGAATGATATAATTCGGGTGATACATGGGTCGGTGATATTTCGAGTGATATACTTGTGTTCAAATTAAGAGAAATTCCATTTTTGATCTCTTATCTACAAAAGCACTGTTAATATTTTAATAGAATTAGGTATGAATAAAGGTTAATATAGTGTAAAAACGTTTGTTGTACACACGCATGACGTGAGTTAGTTCTAAAACAAAATTCACAACAATATCGTAATCTAAAAAATGGATTGATAAAGGGTATAGTTTCCTTTCACAGCTATACAGCTCTCGCAATGAGATTTCATGTTGGAAATCATGCAGTTTATGAGACATTTTGTAGAGTGAACTTTCACTACCAGCAACGCTATTTTTATGTCCTTGGTGATTATCGACTTAAAAATGCGACTTTATATTGTCATCCCCTACAGTACTCAAAACATACTGATAGATTTAGACCTGGAGTTCTAGCAGGACAATAAATCGGTGACTGTCCTCGTACTCTAGGAATTTGTCAAGCAAATGAGTCCTGTATGCACGTACGTTTACGTCTATTAAAATTAAGTTAGGACCAACTGCGATCCTGAAAAATGAGCTTATGACTCAAGATATCATCCCTATGACCAGATCATCAATCAAATTTCCACTGCCAAAGTGATTTCTGTTCTAAAGCGTTGGAGGACAGGTAGTGAACCCCTGGTTCTATCCAGATCAATATACTTTGAGAATAAGTAGTTAGACTGAACCGGGACTAATCAGTGAATAAAACAGTATCTCTCTGCTCCCTGGTTCACAATTCATGCTCCCTGGTTCACTATATATTGCTCGAATTGACGAAATACGCAAATGTACTTTATATAAAAGTGTGAACAACAATGTACTTAAGCAATGTACTTAATAAAAACGTTAAGTTGGGTTTATCAGTAAAAAATTAATTTTCCTCCATTTATATCATTATATAAGTTGCTTTAACCCTGATGTGGAATATAAAATGTTTTGAGAATAATTTAGAAGAGACATTGATGAATAAATGAAACTTGCGGCATGTTGAGTAGAGTATTAATTCAGTATGGTCAGATTTTTTCTAAGCAGAAAAAAAAAAAAAAAAAAAAAATATATGAAAAAAAAAAAGAAAACAGCAAGATGCTTACATCATTTATAACGAATCATGAGCAATGCTCGTTCTTGTTGAAATAGGGAAAAATTCGTGTCCCTCGATAAGATCTCTTCAGATATTGCTGCACATTGGAATCTGTTATGTATGCCATCTACAAAATTGTTGAGAAAAGCATGCGGAATTTTATCCAATTGTCTTTCTAGATGATAAAGGATTCGAGGAGGAGATTTTCTTTAGAAATATGTCTGCGAGATGTAATTCATGCGTGTTGTATGGGATTTAAGTATTATTTTATCCTGCGATAAATATCTTCCATGTTTTAGAGTTTCGTACAATTTAGCTATTCTGTATGAGCTTACATTAACATTTATAAAGAAAATGCATGGATAGCTGATCGATAAAAAGGGCTGACAATTCCAGCACATTCTTAGTATAAATCTGTTGAGATATTATTATAGTTAATTTAAAATGTGAAGCGGTACCTTTCCATTGTGTATTGTGTAGAGGTACCTTTCCATTGTATACCATTACTATTACCGTTCATAATGATCTGCTTTATGGGCATTCTGGTAACTAGTTTCCTACACTCTTTATACTAGCTAGTAATTAATATCAAGGATGGAGAAACGAAAATGAGAAATATCATCCTACTGGAAGACAAAAAACGTGGTAGTATGTACACACAAAGCTATCTTCCCCGTAAATGCTTGCAACTGGTTTTTGGGCATACAAGCCAACTTGATTTAATCGCTGAGAAACGGTTCTGTGTGTACCACTTGCATTTGAAAAGTTTCAGACAATCTAACCAGGAATAAGAATTCTGTTATTTTTGCTATTAATATATATATTTTCTCTTGATATTTCTTACTCTTTTTATAGTTTTCAATATGTCTCGCAAAATAAATTTGCGTTAAACTGACCTATCTAAATTGCGAAATAACATACGACTACTGCTGCAGTAATTTGAATGGCGTTTATCCCTGTCACAAAAGATCCAACTTGTTGACCCTAATTATACGCACACAATGATACTTCAGATTTTCGAAGAAAATATTTGCAGTAAAAATGAACAATTATAGTACTATTTTCCCATCTCTCTCCATACAATAATCGACAACATGATTTAAATCTCAAAATTTGAATGATTAAATAACTCTTGTGTATTTATTTTTACATGCATAAAACTTTTGCCAATATACTTGCTTTCCTTTTTCCCTAATATTAAAATTATTTATAAATTTATAACAATAAAATAATGAATTAAGGTTTATGCACTGAAATATCCATTAAGTTTTTAGAACATTTTCTAAAAGCTAACCTAAGAATATGGATTTTTCTAACCTTGCAAAAGTGTAGGTAATTTTCCAAGCAATAATTCTCTAAATATCACTAAATATAAAACATTTTTTTTATTTCTTTATTTTATATTTTTAAGTTCATGAAAAAGATATTTCACTTAAAACTGAGTAATTCGTTTTATGAAAATGATTTTTTTATTTTCGAAATTGTTTATATTGAGGTTTGTTAAGTGTCGTCATAATGAAAAATCTGATGTGTGCGAAATTTGCACCCGTAGAAAATATACGCTAGAAATAGCAATCGAATACTATAAATAATTAGCATATAAAAATAACAGCGGAAATATAAATATTACATATTACTACTTACTTTACTTACATATTTCAACTTACTTTTTGTGTACTTTGAATGCAATTTTTAAATAGAAAGAAGAAACCAAAGTCATGTAAGTTCTTTAAAGACCAAGCCAGGATCTGATTTCCTGAATAGTTCATCAAATTCATTTTCACTCATTCAAATTTCGGATGCATATCTTAATAACTTTCCGTACTAGAATTTATGTTCTTTTCATACACAAAATAGTGGTTTTTTTTTCTTCATTTCGGCTTATATACGTGTTTTTAACTTTGGGTAAATGTTTTGAAGAAAAAGCACACTCTCGGCTTATATACAAATCTGCTTATATTTGGAAATATACGGTAATAAAATTGTCAAGAAAATTTATTATTATTTACAAAAGATTATTATTTTTTATAAATATTACAGATATAAATTTATATCAAAAATTAATATAGTAATACGAATTAAATTGAAAATAGAGATAAATGAAAATAAAATAGTTACAATAATAATGTTTTTTCAGGGAGAAAATTAGTGCATTTTGAGTGAAATCTTATGCTAATGGGCGAAGTCTTATATTTCTGACTGCCGTTTCCTTCTCCCAAATATTTTAGTAAAAATTTTCATTTTGCCAAATGTATCTTATTTGGAAGTTTAAATCATTGTTCTTTTTGGCACAGTCTGGAAATTTTTTTTGAAAATGTTTAAATGATTTTGAAAATACTTGGCCCGTAGATTTTAAATTTTATAGTTTTGTTTATTTATTTATTATATATATTTTATTTTTTTATTTAAAATTTTTAAATGTTCTTTATTATAAAACTTGAAAATATAATTCTTAAATCAACTCGATGAAATATTTATTTTGCTATTGATATTTTGCGATACTGATATTAATAATCAGTTATCAGCCAGTCAATAATCATTTCCATTCAATGACTAATATACCGAGAGATAATCAGTATATTAGTCAAACTGACTAGTTTTTATTTTCTTCATAAATAAAAGTAATTTTTGTTACATTTTCGTTTCCATTAAATTACTCATTTTTATTTATAATGTTACAGGTACAACTTCATAAAATTAAAAATGCTTCAGAAACTCATTCGAAGCCTTCTAAATATTTTTAATCTTTAATGCCAACCATAGCAATTTTATTGTGAATCAAAATTCGAGAATTTAATGTAATTAATTGAATTACTTAAATAAAAAATTAAATAATTAAATTAAAAAATAATTAATTAAATTATTAAATGCATATTTCAAATGTATTAATTAATAATTTGTTTAGTATATCCAAATTAATTAATGATTAAATTAATTATGATTGATTAATCAAATTATAAATTAATAAATAAAATCGAAATATGCATTCAATAGAATTTAAGTAATAAATTAATTAAAAAAAATAAGTAATTTATAAAATTAATAAATTACTTAAATTCTATTAAATGAATGTTTCAAATGTATATTATATCCAAATACTTCAAGTAATATAAAATAAATTAACTTAAAAAATGGTAATATTTTCTTAAAAAATCTTTACAAAACGATAAAAGCTGTAGTATTTTTATTTAAAGGAAATTACAATAAAATTAAATATGAAACGCAAGATTGTTAGACATAAAATTACAGCATAAATAGATATCAAAAATTTCATTTTCTTGTATTAATGTAATTCAATGCAGAAAAATTCGATTATATTTGATAATTTTGCAATATGGCAAATAACTTATATTGAAAACTGGTTGTACAAATTGCAAGAATATACTTGTTGAAGTAAATAACTTTTATAATTTAGCTTAAGGTTCTCGAAACTTTTAGAGTGAATATTTTCCATAATTTCCAAACACATAAAGCAAATTAAATAAAAGCATATTATACGTAAAAAAAAATTACTATTAAATTAATATAAATTATTTATTTTTTTGATAAACATCAGCAAACATTAAAAAAATTAACATGTAATTCCTTATCTTTTAAGTACATACTTTTATGTTGAAAATGTTTATTTTATGTTTAAAAATGTTTACAATGTTTGTATAAACGAGTTCAATAATAAATACTTTTGAGAACGTTTATTTTATTTTTTTATGTGTGTTATTTATTATGCGAATTAAAATTAAGGAAATAAAATTTTCTTTTGTTAAATACTAAAAATATCTATGCATGCTTATTAATTATTATTATAATTGTGTTCATATTTTCTTCCTTTTTTTAATGAATATTACTCTTCAGTTAGTTGAGAGTAAAAATCGAAATTCAATCAAAGAACATAAATTAATTTTTAATTTATATACAATAAAAGTACTTACTATTTTACTTCCCCTTGTACGGCGGTAACAAAAAAACACTTGGCACTTTTCACAAGAGAATATTAAATTTTTAAAATACAACTTTTCAAAATTAAAGCAACTTCTGAACTTAATTTAAAAAAAAAAAAAACATAATAGAAATTTAATCAAAAGAAGTACTTTATAAAACATCAATTGGTTCCTCATTTCATTAAAAACTTGGAAAAAACTTTGAAATCGTAAATAACACCATCCTAATTTATATTAAAAAATAAGCTTTGTGGTTGTTCAAAAGACGAGAGAAAAAAATTATGTAAAAAATGCAATAGGAGTACCAACGGGGATACTACTACACAAGAAGGGTTTTCACAACAGGAACGTGGGAGAGGTATTAACGGGAATCAATGCTGCCTTACAAAGCCATCCTGGCTTTTCCCAAATGACTATAACAAAGAAGTCTGAAATATATTAGCCGTGGTACGGTATTTGCTCAAAATCCGCGTCTCCTCACGCCTGATGTGGCGTTGCGAAGCTAAGCCTTTCATTTAAAGTCACGCATTAAAAATTGGAACTCAGGTGAAAGACGGGTAAGTAATTTAGAATGAATAAATTACTATTCTATATATACTGGGATATATAGAGTGAGCAAGTGAGAAATATATATCTATATAGCACCCACGCGGAAATATCAATTACGTCAAGGTCGAAATTACGTGACATCGCTTCTCAAGTCCTCCAGGGCTTTGATCCGAAAGCAAAAATATAAACGTGAATTATTTATCAGTCTATCTATCACTGAAGCCTTTCCCTCTGCTTTATCTTTATCATTGTTTTACTTCCGTAACTTTTGGGTCTCCCTATTGTGTTTTAAGGAAATTTTACAGTAATGTATTCCAGCGGGGCTGGGGGGGCTTAATCTTGTTTAGAGATATACAACATGTCACGAGTGATGGGGGCTCGAATACTATTGGAGGTGGTAGAGTCATGTAGATCCTTTCCTGTCATCACTCGAGGGATTTGTCCCAAGTTTTCTCGGCACTGACTGAAGCTGGAAGTTGTTAGTGCACAAAATGCTCGCATCAATCAGTACTGTTTCGTTAGGAGACAAGTATAAATAATATTCTTTTTTTGGAGACAACTGCGTAGCATTAGGAGCAAACAAATGCAATTTTGCGTATAAAGTATTCCAAGAATAAACAGAATATATTAGTGAGGCTTCTTCTCTTTCGGGATTTACTGAGGTATGATTCTTTTTTGAATTTTTCTTATATCTCTCTTATCCGAACTCTGTTTTGTTTTCATAATTTTTTTTCTTTCCTGAAGCACAAAAATAATTTTTTCAGGTGCGAAATAGGTAGCTGACTTATGCAAAAAAACTTAATCAAGATTTTAATATTTTTCTACTTCCACCGTGATTTTGAGAAAAATAAGATTATAGGTTTTATAAAAATAATTTGCATATTAAGGAAGGATTTGTGAATACATGCTGTTGAGTTTGTCTGGTGGTTTCTGTTCTTTTTTAAAAGTAATTTCGGTCGCAGTTGTAGGATTAAAATGGTGGACTTTCTATATCGTCTGAATAAATATGTACCTTTTTTTTTGAAGGACTTAGTCTAAAGCATTTTTTCTATATCTTAAACAAATATAGGCTGGATGAAAATGAAAAAAAAAATATAAATTTTGATTAAATATAAGTATTGAGAAAAACAAATCTTAAAATAACTATGAATTTAATAAATCCGTATATTTTATTATATATAGATACCCAATGTTATGAGCATAAACTCATTATATCAGTCTAATTAACGAATTAATGATTTTATTTATTATTTTTATCATTTCATTTTGCAACGAAATAACAACACAACATTTTTTGTGAAAATGAATGTTCATCAGTTATTTTAAAACTATATTCCTTCCAAATTATTTAAATTTAAAATTCAAAATCAATATTTATTATTAGGAATAAGTTTTTCAGTTATATTTCTTATTTTCATTATTTTCTAATTATTATTTAAAACAGCAATTTATTTATTATTTTTGGTAAACTTTAGATTATAAAGAATAAGGACAGTATATACATTTGTACTGTAGGCCTCATAATGATTAAAATATTTCTGTAGTAAAAGATATTTTCGTCAGCAAAATAACTAAGCGATAGTTATAAGTAAAAAAATTATCTAAAAAAAGAACCGAGTTTTTAAATTTATAATAAATATTCTTTCTATAATTTAGTTTTATCGCTAACAGAAAAATTAACTGCTACATAATTATATGCATCTGTCATTTTGTTCATATAATTTATTTGTCGCCAGAAAATGTTATATTCTTGAAAGTCGAGCTTGATCAAACCAAATTCTATCATATCAGTACTTTCATTTCAGGTTAATATTTTTATACGAATGGGTAAAATGAAGATATTATAAGCACAATTAAAATAAAAGGGATAGAATTTTTTAAAAAATAACAATATTTGGTGAGAAATCGGCCTAACAGATCGGTAAAAAAGCCCACACAGAATACCACACTGGGAATCATAATGTCCTCATCTCACTAATTAAAACCTGAAATAAAAAATCATATTACCCAAGCCTAGCGGGGATCATTCAGTCACACCATACACCCTGAGTTAAAAACCTACAATCAGTTGTATGGCAACAAGCATCATCACAGATAGTACTAGTGCGACGATTTTATACAGCTTCGAACAATCAGCGCAGCAAGAATGATTTTTCATGCATTCGACGAGACATGGAAGCAGGAATGGAGTAATGTCGTCTATTCTGGCTATTTCCGGTATTCGTTCCGCGTTCAACATCACCTGAGATAAAGAGATACAGAGAAAAAAACACAATTGCCAGCTTTTTATTACCCATCGCCATACGGCCAGAACTAAGGCGATATTGATACATGGATTATGGGCTACTATTGGAACTACTGCATATATCGGTCACCTCTATTTGTCTAGATGATAACTCGATCAGTTGCTGTTAAGTTTTTGGTTCTGTCAAATTCCATAGATGTTCCCTGTCTTTGAGAGTTCCAACACATTGGCTTCATTAGGATAAGGCCCATCATGACAGCATATTTTCTGAGCACTTCTTAAACTCCTAAGTAAGAAGGGTACGGATTCCTGGCCTTGGTCATCCCCTTTCTATAATATTGTTACAGCGGAAAATGTCATCATGACGTCATGTGGATTCAAGACGGCTCCATTCCATTTGTGAGGTCTTCTTTATCAAAAGTTTTAACACAACAGTTTGGTGACAGAATTCTCTCCCCACCATTTCACTCTCCTCTCTCCCCGTGACCACCAAAGTCTGCCCAGATAGCACCCTAATGAATTTCTGGCTGTGAGTAGGATATCTGAAAATTGAAGTGTACATATTAAATCTGCAAAAATGCATCTAATTTAAAAAACTGCCATCAGACGGGTAAGATTTTAACAGATTCCTTTCTCCAGCTTTAGTATTAGCTTTCAATGCGAGTATATAAAGCCGCACGCAAATGTCATCGTGTGTGAAAGATCATGCCAAAATTTGTGAAACATTAAAATTTTTGCTTTCTTTTTGTTTCTTGTAACTATTGGTTGCTTTAACTTTTTTTTGGTTCGCAATTTTCGTACAGATGCTGCTCTCAACGCTATTTACGGGTTTACACTAGGTAGATGACATGCTCGATAAAAAATAGGTGTTGTAATTTGAATTTTCTAAATCCAGCCACTGTTTACTGCGGTTTTTCATAGGATTCTGGAGGGCATAACAAAATACGTCAAATCAAAATTTCGCCGTGAATGATATGATAGATACATAATATCAACGAAGTTAAATAATATAATATAAGTTCCTGAGAGGTCAGTCTCACCCACATTTATCATACTCAGAGAGTTGATGGTGAATTAATACATATATTTAGTTGCATTTTAATTACAAGAAATCGCAATTGTCAGCAAGCTGTATTTGAATTTTTTTTTGTTAGAGATTAGCTTGATCTTCAACTGATTTGCGTTAATGTTTTGTACCTACTATTACCTGTAAATTTAGTGATGTTATCCCTCTTCTCGCATCTTAGAAAGCG